>BCLG01000441.1:152321-187414 GCA_001602295.1 Zoysia matrella
TCCGCCGCTGCTTTTGTTGGTTTCACGATAGAGATATATCCGCTCTGAGATATTTCCGGCCTGCGTGCCGATGGACCCCTTTGGAGGATTATATTCTAATCATTTTACTCTGATCTGCTAATTTTCTAATTTGTTTCTTGTTTAATATTTCTGTTATGGTTCTTTGATTGATCGCTTGTGATATCGTGATTGCCAAACTACTGGGATTGGCAACGTCACGTGAGATCGGGACTTATCGAAAGGTAAGTGAAAACCCGGTCGTTACAGGCTTCGTGCAATATAAGTGCAGCGTATGTATTCAAAATTTAAAAGTGCTAAGTGCTAACTGTGATTCTACTTTACAGCTGATGTGGTGAAGGACATTACACGTGAAGATAAGGAGAACATGGTAAAAATTTGCTTTTGAACTAATGACCAAGGTTGTTAGACCCCTTCTCTGAAGAACATGAGCTTATTAGACCGTTTCTGGATGGCGACTCTGAAGCTGCTTATAGCTTCTGGTACAGCCACCACAAAAATGGATGGGGCACAACAGTTTTAATCAATACTTTGGGCATTTCTTGCTAAAATATATGTATCATTGTCATCTCAAAAGTAGCATTTATATATTCATTACTTTGTCCTTCTGCGATGTTATATTTTGAAAATGCAGGTAATTATAGGTGGCACAATAGAAATAACAATGAATGCGTGGCAACGCCACGCAGATGTTCTAGTTACCGCTAAAAGTCGACCACGATCAAATTTTGGGGGGGAATAGGAAAAGTAAATATTAACGTGGGAGGAAGCGATAATCGAGTCACGGACCTGCTCCTGCGCTGCGAGACCGGCTCCCTCCTTCCACCCAGACTTCTTCAGCAGCTACAGCAAATTCGAGCAACGAATCAAACCCTAAGCGACCTTGGAGAGGGATTACGACGGACCGAGATCGCAAGAGATGAGCAGACGCACGTACCTGGAAATAGGGTTTACAAAACCGCTCTCGTCAGTTTTCGCGGTTTTCGGTGAAACCGATCCGATTCGGTTTTATACGACGATCGATTTTCGTTTTAAAAATTTAAATAATTAAAAAAAATTCAGAATACCGAAAACCGGTAAAACCAATCGTCTAACCGGCGGGTTTCAAATTTTAAAATCTGTTACTGTAGCAAACCAGTGAAACCGACCGACTAACCGGTGAAATTGACTGATTTACTGTAGCAAACAGTTCAAATTTTAAATTTTCGATTTAGAGTGGTTTTTGATCGTTTTTTAGTTTTCGCTATTTTTGTTAAACCGATCCTGACTAAGTTTAAATGAAATAGTAAACCTGCCTGAAAACCGATGTTGGAGGACCCGATGGCGGACATCGCGCCCTCCCCTTTCTTCTCCCTGCCGTCGGCAGTGCCCGGCGCCGCCTTGATTGCGCCTCTCCTCCTTCCGTCGTTTCAGGCGCCCTTGTCTCAGATGTCCTGTGCGTCTCCCGTGCGGTCGCGACGCGCGTGTTAGTCGACTGCTGGGTGCGTTTGGGTCAGGTCAGATCAGATCTTGTTTTGTTGTCCCGTGTCGGGCCCGTTGCCATGCCCGGATTGGACTCGTGCGCCGACCTGGCTCGCGATTCAGTTCAGACTTCAACGCTCCACTTAAAAAAAAAAGGGGTCAGTTCAGAGTTCAGAGTTCAGACCCATATCCGACGGCGCAGCCCGCCCCAAGGCGCTCAAACAGACTGCTACTAGAAGCATTGTGCGGCCTTGCCGCACTTCTTTTGTGTTGGTATACCCATTGTTAAACTATCATGTTACTGCATATGGTATTTAGTTTATGAAATTAAAAGAAAAGAATAGCAGTGTATTTCCAATTTTTTTATTTGGGCTTGGAAAGTGCTACTATGGTCATCAAGAGAGAGGAAGACGACGGGGAGAATAATGTTGGGTCACCGGAGTACTTAATCGCAAAAAATATATTTTAATTCTTCAGCTTTAAAATTTATCTTTTAAATTACATGATATGACTTTTCGTAAAATATACAAAGAATAGTGATTTTGACATTAAAATTTGTAAATATACAAAGAATAGTGATTTTGACATAATGAGTTTTCATAGCGTCATGTACTTATAAATTACATAGTCCACACAATTTTCAGAAAATACAATGTTCAGTGTGAAAAAAGATACAGGACCCTAATGTAAACATTATGGTTCATGAAGCTGATATATAGAACTGTTATCAACTGAAATGACCAACCACACTGAAAATTTTTGGAAGCTCTAAAGAGTTAGTATTCAAGAGACAAATGAATTTTGTGTTTTCTCTTTTGTATCAAAATGGGGTGCGGAAGAGGATGACAAAATTCTGGTTTCCATTCATAGAAATCCTCGCAAAAAAATATGGGAATAATATGTTTGTTACATAATAATCAAATGATCATATAATCATGTTGTAACATTGATATACTAGATCTGCTCTTATCTATATATATATATATATATATAATATAAATGGCGAAGTGGGTGCTGCTCACATAAGGATGCAACAAAGAACTTGAAGCAACAAATTCTTTTACTGTTTTGTTTGATTGTCCTTGTGCTGATTAGCAAACTTAAGCACTGCATAATGATTACTCTAAATACTTGTAACTCAGGCCATGAATTTGTCTTTTTTTTTTTGAATTAAATGCGGAAATAATGATTTATTTCTTCAAACTAACATTTGATGATGTGCTATGGACTTGTAGGATATTAAGAGCTATCTTCCAGTGCATTCATATTAATATATCTTCTGCAAGCCATGATGAACCATATGTTCTCCAAGCAATGTACCTAGATATATGTAAATTTGAGAGCCATATATGTATCTAGAAGTGTTTATTGTTGACTAAGGAAGGGCTAATTACTAATGGCCAAACACGACATACAGATCGAGCAACACCTGCAGAGCACAAGGGCAGCATCTTGGGAGTGAGAGGACTGTTGGAATAATTACTGAGGTAATAGGGATGGGTTGTAGTGAGATTACGGGGCCGGTGCTGGGGGTGGTTGGAAGCTTATCAGGTTGCAGTGGAGAAAACAGTCGAACAGGGAGTAAAATAATTGCAAAAACAAATAAATCATTTTTTTTTAGAAAATGAACATAACCACAGCCAATCAATTTCTTTGTTCGATAGAGGAACTGAAAATAAAATTAGCATGCATCAATAAAAAAAAGGAGGTGGTGGTAAAAATTATGAAGTGCTTCGAGTGAATATTTGCATTCTGAGTACGTAATGGCTAAACACGAAAAACCTTCCACTTTAGTTTGAGAAAAAAACACGTTTAATATTGACAAAAAAACAACGTACACGAAGCTTGGGCTGTGCATTATGGAAAAGATCAGTTCAAATCATATCAGGATTCAGGGAAATAGGGAATGACTCTGAAGAACCATTGCACCTGGTAACTGACAGGAGATGAAAAGTACATATAGAAAAAGAAATAATCAGAAGTCTGTTTAGATTAGATGGGAGTTTAGTTGCAAAATAAGTTCATCAATTAGAGCCCGAGCATAAACTCTATTTTGTATGGAAAGGCTAAAAACAAGTAAGCTGTTCCAAAATAAGGTTGCAAAATATGTTTGTTAATTAGAGACTGATCGTCCAAAGTATTAAAGGTTCAGCGTGATCAAAGTTTAATGTTTACTATCAAACTACATTGCAACAACGGATCAGGTCACAGGCTCAAAAGTCGAAATCTAGAGGTTGGCTTACCATTGCTCGGAGCTGACTGAAATCTAAGTAGTGATTGGCATGAATGCCATTGTTGTAGAGAACATTAATTTCCTGCAGAATTCAAAAGGGAAGCTTCTAAGTTTTAGAACTTAGATTATCATCTACCTGAGTGATTATCATCTACCTGAGTGACTGCATAAATCTCTGGAACGCTTTCTATTTTTCCCACAGAAATAAGTAGCACTCCACGGTATTTCCTTGACATTGATATATCCAGCCTATCAGATTTTAACATTTAAAAATATTTGCTATTGAGGAATATAATACAAATAAAAAAATTTAACAATTTTTCTCAGCTCAACACAGCCAATGAACTCCACTGACTTGCGCTGCCCTTGATTTGACCCCATCACATATCTTGCCTGTGTTCGTGTGAACATAATAATTGTAAGCTACTTGCCACGGGCTAAACCAAATGGAACTTAATTTGCAACGGCCGATGGGAGGGTGGATGGTCCTCCATGCGTAAATCCGTTGTATCATCCTTTGCTTTGCCACCGGTTGTATCATCATTTACTTTGCTTTTGGTAAGATATTTTCTTTTATAGATCTTTCACCACAAATCCCACAGTAGTGTAGGAATAATACACTGCTTTGCTTTTTTGTATGTTTTCTAACCATGACAAAAAATGATAAATCTAAAGATGACAATTCCCGTAAAGACTTTGTTGATTGTCTCAATCAAACTCAACTTGATGACACTCTTAATAAGTTCGGTCAAACGATGAACAAGCAATTCCAGGCAATGAATCATTAATTTCAGACAATTAACCAGCAATTCGACCGTCTCACCGCTTCTTTGACGACCTTTGAGAGACGTCCACCATAAAGGGAGTAAGTTCATGATGTTGACAACTCTGAAGATGATGGTGACTATAGACCACAACCGGACAACAGATTACGGGATCATCATCGCCCTAACCATCAAGGTATGGAAGGTAATGAAAATTATGCTGCTTATAAACCTTTCGCTAAGATTAAATTTATCATACCACATTTCTCTGGTACTTGTGATGCTGAAGCCAATCTTGATTGGAAGATGATTGTAGAGCAAAATTTTACCTATCACTTAAATCCTGAAATTTATAGAGTTAGACAAGTCACTAGAGATTTTGCTTTACTTTGATGTGCTGAACTTTGCAAGGCACACTTATAACACGATAATTGGTAAAAATTGAAAGTTGCTATACGTAACTGTTTTGTTGTTGCCCCTTCCTATCAAAGAGATTTGCGTAAAAAAAACTGTAACGCTTAGAACAAGGTGATAAATCTGCTCAAGATTACTATGCTAAATTACAAAAGGGTATGCTGCATTGTGAGATAGAAGAGGACATTGAGGATACTATCTGTCATTTTTATGTTGGGTTGCGTCGTGAAATTCAGGTAATTGTTGATTATAGAGAATATAATACTGTCGACCGGTTGTTCCACCTTGCTGTGCTTGCAGAAAACGAATTGTAAGGACATCAACTACAGAACAGCAGCTGTACATACCCAAATCAAGGGGTATACGTTGCTACTAAAGATGAAGAATACATAAGCTTGTGCATTGTTATTAAGTCGTCCATAGGAACATGATAACGATGTTATCCACTTTAATAAAAATAATAAATATACCTTTATGCGGAGTCTTCTTTAGCTTGCTGGATTTTATCAGCACTTTGTCAAAGAATTCAACATCATCATCGCACCATTAAATGAGTTGACAAAAAAGAGCGTTGCATTCCATTGAAACCACACACAGGAGGAGTCCTTTGCTACTTTGAAAGACAAGCTTACACATGCATCGCTGCTCTAACTTCCGGATTTTGGTAAGGTTTTTGAACTTGAATGCTTCTTTTCTATGCATATTTTTTGTGTGTTTAGCCTTCATTGTATCAGTAATTTAAAAAGGGAATGATTAGCCATAGGAATATAGGATTGTATTTTTATTTCGTCATCTAACCATTCATAAGTTTCCGAGGCAACGAACCAGAAAATTAACTAGTAGATACTGTTGTACCCAGTACGAATAGCTTAAAAATATATAAATTTTTTTTATTCTCCCTTATTCACTCTTTCATTGATATTGACATGATTTTTTTATTTTCTAGTGAGTTTTAATTGTTGCTTACACATAGTACATCTTATAAACAACTAAAACTCACACATGATCCCATTCTTATAAACTAATTTGACTAAACATTTTGGTTGTCCTACCACACTGTTTTGCAACAATCTGGGTACGAACTTTTTTACTGATGTTCATAGATTTTTAAAATTTAAATTCTTCTCTAAAAACAGGCGAAATCAAGCTACACCAATTTTATTATTTATTAATCATACTAAATCTCCATTCTTCATCTATTTTTCAGTACTAAACCCATCTAACATTTGCCATTTACCAAACACCACCTTACGAGTAGTCCTAGAATTGGGCCTGACGAGCGGCACGGCAAGAGTATTGGGTCGTTCTTGAGCCGACAGTTCGGATCCTGCCTAACAACAAGAATCTGCTGCAAAATTTCTTCTATTAAAGATAAAACGAGCCCAATAAGTGCGCTCAACACAATTACCGAAAGTATAAGATCGCTCGGTAAAATATTCTCGTTTACCTATATAAAACGGTTAGCATGACATAAAATAGGTGAGGTGGGACTAATACGGTGCACGGCAGCGCGCGTCACCCATGGGCCAAATTCAGCTCACGGCCCACGCTTGGTTAACAGGCCACGAAGACCTTCTTCCACTGACAATTGGGGCCCATGTGTCAGCGCTAGCTGTTCTTCAACATAGTGCAATTTCTTATTTTGATTCACATTTTAAAATTGAAACTTGTATAGATTTCGCATATATTATCTAAATTTGATGATTATTTTTTTAGAAATTTTACAAAAATAAGATCTTTCACAGGACATAATTTTCGTCATGTATCTGAATATTTGAATGATTCTTTGTGGGTATGTAAAACTTATACACGGATCCATACAGGAATTTGAATTATTTTTTTGAACACATATATCTGTATAATTTTGAAATGCTCTCCATTTACATAAAAAAACCTCATTACGTACACATGGTGCTTTAAAATTTGAACACACATTCAAGTAAATATATTTGAAAAGAAAATTTTGAAAATTATAGCGATTGTCACTGTCCTAAAACATATACACAAACAAATTTGAGATCAAAACAATTTATATTCTTTGAGATAAAAATAGCAAATATCCATTTCGTTTGTTTTTTTTTGTTCCACTCAAATTATGATGTTTTTGAAATTTTATGCTTGCAGAACTAGTGTAGTTTTTGGTTGAATTTTTTAAAATTTTTAATCAATATAACACTATTAAAAGAATCAACTTAGACAAGAAAAATACGTGTTCACTATACTGAAAACGTATACTCTGTGGCTGGAAGTGCGCGCCTACGAGTTGAAAACATAGCCCTTATTCTGGACACAAAAATGGACCGGGCCAGGACAGTGGCCCGTCGTGCCATGGGTCGTGTTCTCACCTTGTCGGCCAGCGGGCCCGGCACGAAAAGGCACGACGGGTCGGTGCGGCCCAGAGCACGACTGGGCCGGCCGTGCCGGCTAAAGTCCCAGGTCTACCGACGAGGGTTCCCACGCAGATCTCGGCCTTCCATCTGGCGTCCGACGGCATCTTCTGCCGTGCAGGAGCAGATGTGGACGTCCAAGTGCAAGCAGAGAAACCAGCCCTATCCCCCTCACCTCGCCGTCGCGCGTCCAGATGCAAATCGTCCGTCCTATTCGTCATCTCCTCCGAGGCTGCTTTCCAGTCCATGGGCCGCCCGCGCTTGTGCGAGAAAGTTTCCCAGTCATGGCGGGCGCCTATAAACCAGTCTTTCGTGCTTCCCGGTATGTTTTTTTTTTGTTTGTACTCTAAGATTTGCATCTTTAATTTGTTGCTATAGTTTTCGATGTGGATTATAACCAACTTTGCGTTTTTATTTTGGCCTTTTATTTACCCTTCTGATGTGGGCTTTTGACAACAAATGAGAGAATTTTGTTTCTTATTTTGATGAGAAAGTTTGCTTCTTTAGTTGGTCGCTGCAATTTTGGGGATCTGAATTGTAATTGCAATCAAGTTCGGGTTTTGTGTAACCCTGTTTATACGCTGGCTTTTGAAGGCAAATGGGGAGAAGTCATTTTGTTAAACTCATATGAACCGAAACATAGGGAAAAAAAAAAAGACAAAAAAATAGGAGTCAGTTAGGCTTAGCTAATGTTTGATTATGATTACAATCACAAATACCGATGGTACCATCTTATTTGTATCGGATATTAAGATTCCTTTTTATGCTGCTGTAGATTTTCTTACGGACCTCAGAGCATGGCCACTACCATTGCAATGCAAGATGATGAGTCTGGCAATCCATACAGGGGATCACTTCAAGTAAGGAAATTACTATTTTGCAGGGCGCCGAGCATTCTGCAATCACCAAAGCCATGAATATGAACAATTCAAATAAAATGGAAAACGTTGGGACTAAGGGCTCAGTCTCAATGGTTGATGAATATGAGATGAGAAGTGAAAAGAATGCATGTAAGACAACCTCCGATGTTATAGATGGAAAGCATGATGAATTGGACCAAAATGTTGACCCAACAAGTTGTAAGGAAGGTCAAAGGAGTGCAACAACGGATCACACAGTGGAAATCGTGGTCAGTGATGATGAAGGATACGCTGCAGTTATTCTTCCAGAAAGCGGACACCGTGATGGTTCTATATACAAAGATTTAGATTTATGGTGGAAACGAGATTATTGTATAGCAGACCGGAGTGAAAGTAAGTAATCAATATCTCTTTTTCTGCTTTTCTTTCTTATTTTTAGAGATGTAATTTGATTCCTTGAACATAGTGTATCTTATACTTATCTTAGAGCTGTACACTTTGATCGAGCCCAACAGCACTGCTAGCCATGTGCGACATTCCCTCAAACTTTCTTTGCCAAGCATTCTTTAGGTTATGAGAGAATTCCACTAGAAATAATTGGATGAGAGTAACACTTCCAAACATAAAAGCACGTCTTGCGTGCTGTTGTGTGTGGAATATGAATTGTTTTTGACCTCTTCGGGTATGAAATTGGAATCTCGTAGAGGCTCTTTCACGCGGTTTTGAGCAACTGCTTGGTTATTGTTTTGTGAACCCAATCTAGTTACTTCAATTTAAACTGAGGAGACCTGCACTCTATTATGCTAACTTGGGAGACTAACACATACAACAACAACAACAACAACAAAGCCTTTAGTCTCAAGCAAGCTGAGGTAGGCTAGAGATGAAACCCCGAGAGACAACTCAAAAGAAGCAACAACCGGCAATCAAAATTCAGGCACGTGAATTGCTAGCCTCCACGAACTCCTATCCAAAGCTAACTCTTTGGCGATATCTCAGTCCTTCAGATCTCTTTTCACAGACTCTTCGCAAGTCAAGGTTGGTCTACCTTCGCCTCTCTTCACACCAATTGGTCGACTTATCATTCCGCTGCGAACCGGTGCCTCCTGCGGTTTTCGTTGAATGTGTTCGAACCACCTCAAACGATGCTGCACAAGCTTCTTCTCAACTGGTGCCACTTCTAACCTCTTGTATGTCATCGTTCCAGACACGATTTCTCCTCGTGTGGCCACACATCCATCTCAACATACGCATTTCGGCTACGTGTAGCTGTTG
Organism: Zoysia matrella; assembly: GCA_001602295.1. Lineage (NCBI taxonomy): Eukaryota > Viridiplantae > Streptophyta > Magnoliopsida > Poales > Poaceae > Zoysia > Zoysia matrella. The sequence continues at coordinate 161,734 of BCLG01000441.1, forward strand.
GACATGTCGTCTTTTCGTAGGCCAACACTTACTCCATATAGCATGGCGGGATGAATAGCAGTCCTATAGAATTTACCCTCGAGCTTTTATGGCACTCTACTATCACATAGGACTCCAGAGGCTTGACGCCACTTCAACCATTCAGCTTTAATTTTGTGACTTATATCCTCCTCAATATCCCCATCTTTCTGCAACATCGAACCCAAATAACAGAAAGTGTCCTTCTTGGGTATCACCTGGTCATCAAGTCTAACATCTCTTTCTTCGACCGCGGTAGCACTGAAATTACACCTTATATACTCTGTTTTAGACCTACTAAGTCTAAATCCCTTTGATTCCAAAGCATGTCTCTATGATTCTAATTTCTGGTTCACTTTTATCTTGCTCTCTCCACTAGCACCACATCATCACAAAGAGCATACACCAAGGAGTGTCCCTGTGTAAATCTTGTTTGATCTCATCCATCACCAAAGTAAAAAGGTATGGACTCAAAGCCGACCTTTGGTGTAGTACTATATTAATTAAAAACTCGTCAGTGTCTTTATCACTTGTTCGAACACTTGTCACCACATCTTTGTACATATCCTTAATGAGGTTCATGAACTTTGTTGAGACTGTGACTTTCCAATGTCCATCATATAATATTCCTAGCCACTTTATCATAAGCCTTCTCTAGGTCAATGAAGACTATGTTTTCTTTTGTTCTCTGTATCTCTCCATCAGTTGTCTTATTAGAAAAATTGCCTCCATAGTGGATCTCCTGGGCATAAAAACCAAATTGGTTTTGAGTGACTTTCGTTGATCCTCGCAGACGGTGCTCAATAACTCTCTCCCGTAGCTTCATTGTGTTGCTCATTAAATCCCTCGATAGTACAACTTTGCACATCTCCCTTGTTCTTAAAGATTGGTACTAAAGTACTCCGTCTTCGCTCGTTAGGCATCTTGTTTGATCAGAAGATAAGATTGAACAACTTGGCGAGCCAAACTGTTGCTACATCCCTAAGACATCTTCACACTTCAATGGGAATCTCATCCGAACCCAACGCCTTAGATCTTTTCATCCTTTTCAAAGCCTCCTTTAACAAAGATTCCTGAATCCTTCTCACAAAGTGCCTATTTAGATCATCGGAAGAGATATCCAACTCAATGGATGAGCTCCCACTATCTTCGTTGAAGTTTTTAGCAAAATACTCCCTCCATCTATCTTTGATCTCTTTATCATTTACTAACTGACGCTCTGCTTCATACTTAATGCATTTAACTTGGGTGAGTTTTCTAGTTTTCCTCTCTCGGCTTTTGGCTATCTTATAGATGTCTTTTTTTCTTTCTTTTGTGTCTAGTCGATGGTACAAGGCATCAAACATCTGACCTCTTGCCTCACTCACCGCTTGCTTTGCAGTCTTTTTTGCTATTTTATATTGCTCTATGTTGAACGCGCTCCTATCAAGGTGTACCTGCTTAAAGCACTCTTTTTTCTCTTTGATAGCCTTCTGAACATTCTCGTTCTACCACCAAGTGTCTTTGGCTTCGTGTCTGCCTCCTAGTCACACCAAGCTCCTCTGAGGCTACTTTTTTAATGCAAGCGGCCATCTTCAACCACATAACATTTGCATCATCTTTAGCTTGCCAAAGGGTCTCTTTGATAACCCTTTCCTTGAAAGTTTGTGCCACATCTCCTTTGAGCTTTCACAACTTTGTCCTTTTCACTTTGATTTGTTTCATCCGTAGAGAGCGCAATTGAAAGCGAAAGTCCGCTGTCACAAACCTATGCTGAGGTACCACACATTCTACTGGTATCGCCTTCCCTTCTTGCTAAGATAAAATCAATCTGGCTACAGTGCTGACCACTCTAAAAAGTTACTAAATGAGAGGCTCTCTTTCTAAAACAGGAGTTCGCAACAAACAAATCGTAGGCCAAGGCAAATTCCAAAACCCCCTCTTCTTGATTTCTACTCTCGTAGCCGAAACCACCATGCACCCTCTCGAAGCCTACGCTAGAAGAGCCAATGTGCCCATTTAGGTCTCCTCCTATAAAGAGCTTTTCAGCGATAGGCACACTGCTGATCATCGCATCCTAATCCTTCCAGAATTGCTTCTTGACACTCTTATCCAGACCTATTTGAGAGGCATAAGCACTAATAATGTTCAGAACTAAATCTCCAATAACCAGGTTCAAAAGAATTATCCTATCTCCATGTCTCGATGTCCACCACACCATCTTTAAACCTTTTGTCGATCACAATGCCTTCACCACAGCACACCTACACACACTAGGACTCATATGACATTCCCAAGTCAAGGCTACTTTACCATGCCTTCATATATGGTGGCTCTTATGACTCCATAGCATGGTGCCTTGGAGGGAGGAGATCAACCCTCTGTATAGAGTTATACGACCGTTGAATTGGTGCCAAGTAGCAGCCATCTGAACACTCCATACAAAATATCCTAACTCTAGAAATTTTATCCTTACCCATTATCTAGATATTTCTTGCCATTTCGAAATATCTAAATTCCTTACTATGCTCCTATGAAATCCCGATACGCAAGGCACCCGGCTGTATCCGTATCAGATACGGCGCAATACGTCGATACTCCATGATACGGCTGATATGTCGCTGGAGTCAGCGCCTGAGCCTAAGGCAGCTTTGCCGAGCTCGCGCCAGAGCCTGTTGCCGGAGGAGCTCCTTGTAAAGCCATGTCTGGCTACGTGGATACTTTTGTCTATTATGGATTTCAATCTCTAGCATATTTAGTAATTATATATATATATATATATATATATATATATATATGCCGTATTGGTGTATATTTATTTTCGGACAGCCGCTGTGTCTACGTATTGACATACCATATCGCTGTATCCGTATCCCCGTATCGGAAAAACATAGCTATTCTCTACTTTGCTATGAAGTAGTTCTAGAATCTTCTATAGCAAATATCTTGTCTCTTGTAATCTCCATATAATTTTAGAATATTTCAAGTATGCATTTATAAAATTCAACAGCATTAAGTTCTAGTTAGAGACTTATAATATTACTTCACTTTTTATGAAGCACGGGTGAAGCCATCAGGACCCTCAGATTGCAGTTCTGTCAATGGATCTAAATGCTGTTATCATGTTCCCTCTGGCTTGCTGCAAATTTTCTCATTAGAGTTGGCTAAACTAACTGTGGATGGCGGCTTAGTCGAGTTGTATGGATACATAGCAGTGCGGGATGATATGGATCCACTACTTAATTATGTTGTCAATATTAGCAGGGATGATCCTGTCACGTTGGAGGAGGTGAGCATCCTTACTTATTTGCAATTATGTCAAAGAATATCTCTAGACTAGTATTGAGGTTTGTCCCCTTGGGGCAGTTTGGAGGTGGTTTCAAGAAGCTGCCCCAAGGAATCATTAAGATTTACTACATGGTATGGAATATTTCAGTGGTCAAATACCAGATTCTATGCTTAAGTGCTCTCAGTAGATGAACCTTGATATCTTGATGTTATTCCTTATTTCAAATAACATTGTTCATTTCACCATATAAGGCTAAACTCGTCGTGTGTATACTGAGAACATATGAGCTTGGGTCACTAGATTCTCTCGAGGGTATGTCATAACCAGTACTATCTTTTACATTGCTAATCATATGGGTACTGGAATAACCAGTACTATCTTTTATGTTAACCTCAATGTCTCTATTCACAATATGTTCATTAATTGTAAAGCAATTCATTAGGTAAATGTTGTTAAATGCAAAACACGTTACATGAAATATTTGGCTCTAGGTATTTCTTATTTTTATATGTAAAGCTACTAAATATATCGATTTTGTAGGGTTCTGTCATCAAAATAGCTAGCCCTAAGCGAGGGATATACATGGAGGACCTTGTTCTACTCGAATATGACATGAGGATCAAGACTGGGGAACAAGAAAAGGATGACCTACCGCTGATCGATGGTGCATCACTCATAGGCCGTGGAGAAGTATGGGATGAACCCGTCAAATTACCCATCTGTAGTGACCATGGTGGTGCTGTTAACATAACTCTAGCACGTATCGATTATGCAGTTGAGGCAACTATAGAGGTTCTCATATCGAAAGTGCAAAACAGATTCAGTTTGTCTCTTTGCTGTTTAACCAGTGGATTGGAAGAGAAAATCTTCCTCTTTGATGGTGCCATTGCCGAATCATGTGGCTTGAAGAGGTATGTGGTTGCTGTCGCCTTGGATTCTTTGATAGATTTGAAGTTCAAGGTAGGCGCAGTGCCATCCAGTTCTGAGCAACATTGTTGTTCCTTCAAGTCGAAAACCCATGGGCACGATACTCAAGAAATAAAGACTGATTTTGCGGTAATCATGGTGAAGCTTTCTTGGTGGTGTGTGAGTTAATCATGAGACGGGGGCAGTCTAGAGCCGTGGACTTGTGGCAAGCTTGAGTGTAATAAAACTATGGTAATAGACTTCATACCGTCTACTTAAATAATTGCTGTAGTGGCTGTAGATGATCCTTAGCTCTGTTTGTTTGATTATATAATCTCCTAGATTATATAATTTAAAGATTATATCTATAGAGGTAAATAAACATGAAAGATTATTTTGCTAGCTTATTTAATTTCAAGGTTAGATTATTATAATCTGATAAGCTGCTTATTATGAGTTTGTCTCAGATTATAAAATGCAAAATACCTACTATCTATAACAAGTTTAAAATAACCTCCATCATCACTATCCATCTCTAGATTATAATCTGAATTATATAGTCTGTTCTATACTCCTTTTAAAAGATGGATTTGGTGGTGATGGTGTGCCTGCCAACTTGCGTTTTAAACCGTCAGATTGACATCCGGCGGTCGAGGTGGATCAGCGCTCCATGGCATCGACTCCCCTCCTTTCCCTACTGCCTCGCCTCCTTCCCCTCCGTCGCCGCCCCCTTTCCCTGGCACGGATGGCACTAGTGCGGCGAGCCCGGCCGCCTCCCGCCTCCGTGTCACATCCCCTGTCCTCCTCAGCGCTTCCCACATCGCCGTGGCCCACTTCTCTGCCATGCCACTATCTCCTCTTCGGGCCTCCCACTACCGATGAGCCCCCACCAGTAGCGTGCGAGCACACCGATGTTGAAGTTCGCTGACCTGCCAGGCGTGGGTGTTCCAGAGATCCTGCTGCCATGGAAGGCAACCGAAGGGCGCGAACGCGGAGAAAAGGAATTGCCCGCAGGTTGCCGGCGCAGATGACCTTCCGTACGCATCAGGCAGGGCATGCCGATGGGATTTGCTTCACCTCCTTTCAGATCCGCTCCACAACCAGCAGGGTGGGTGTTGGCACGTCACTAGACTACAAAGTTTTCGCTCGATTTATTTGTCCTTGTGTTAATGGATTTCTCTATTAATTTACGCGAGATGTTGTTTCCGAGCTGCCAACTGGTGTTCCTCAGCACAAGACGTTCAATTTAGGGCAGCTTGCCCCTTTCTGGTGCCGTTGGGCGGGCTTGACCTCCGTAGAGGCTGGTGCATGCCATGTGGGTGCTTCATTGCCTCGCCCAGGCAGCCATGTCTGTTTGCTTGACTTCGCCTGGGTAGAACTGCTAATTTGTTTGTGCAGGTGTTGCTGCAGTTGAAGTGCTCACCAGAGGTGTCCCAATGCAACTATTGCAAGCATCCCTGAATGCCTTTCCGTTTTGTTGTTGATGAGGTCATCTTGGAAGACTGAAGTTCAACAACAAACTGAAAACAGTAAGTTACTCTAAAAGTTTCATATTTGAGCTCTGTTTCTTTTTTTTTATTTACGAAAAGAGCATATTTAGGCTACAATAATTTCTCATTTGTGAGTTCAGTGGAGAGCCTTGTTCGATGAACCAGGTCGGTAATGCAAACTCATTCTAGACTTCACAACAAATGGCAGCCTATTCAATTCATATTTAGAAAAGTGCTAAATAAAAATATTTATGTTGTTTGCTAGCAATATGATTCAAAATGGCTGCCATTTCTTACGTTTCCCTCAGGGTTACAGATAGCAAAAACAGACAGTAAACATCACTAAAAAAGTATAATTGACCGGTGGAGAAATTTCTCTATTAAATTACTCCATTATTTCACTTTGATTAGAGTGCTCATGTCTGTTTCTAAATGTACAGTCTGTCCATGCAACATGATCTTTTTTTTTTTTTTTGGTTCAGTTTAGCTCCGGGCAAGACAATAGAGGATCAAGAGTTATGTTTGACTAGTGACTCATGACATCTTGAACTGCATCAGGCCTTTTTAAGTTTTAGATTATTTAGTTTTTAGAAAAACTTACTGAGGTGATCTTGGGGAATACCGAACACAGACCACCTTAAGGAACTTATTTCTGTTTGTGAAGGTTCATTTTGTTCATAATTTAATTAATTTCTGATTAATGATCACTATCATGTCATATGTATACTTTGTGATAAGATAGCAAGAAGAAGAGGAATTGCAGTACAAATGCACCGACGAGTGATGTGTCAAGGACCTTAATTATGTACCAGAATAGAAGACTCATAAAATACCTATTCCTATCCTTATTTACATTTTCTGAACTCTTTTTTTTTCTGCCTTGCACTCGAAATGAAACATTACTAAAATAAGCAGTGAGATCCACCTTTTGATGCCCTATTTGCTGACACCTCACCTACGTGGAGAAATCTGCTAGCATTATGTCACTGACGACTCATCACATAACTCAATTTTCTATGTGCACTATTATATTTTATCAATTTTTAATCAAATTTCAACTATGGCAATGCACATACATGTAACTATAGTTTAAATAAAGTGAGTATTGTTACCATCAAGTTGTCTTGCATCTATAGTGAAGCACGGGCATTAGACTAGTAGGAAAACAAATGGCACCTTGGTACTAAATGTATTTTTAATCAGTCCTAAGAATATAGTGCTCGAGCAAGCATATCATTTCACACGTCTTAGCCTTCAAGCATTGTCAACAAACCCAGGTAGAAGAACAGTTGTCTCCATATCCTCCACTGGCTGCTGTTATCACAAAAGGCAAGGCAAGCCAAAATTCAGTCACTTTAACTGCTTAAGACCTTGAAGATAAAATCTACAAATAAATTAATAATGAGAATTGTATCTCCTAGTTTTTGCACAATAATGGAAACAATTCATAAATATATCGATATTTTTATAACAGATCAGACTCAAATATGGTTCATGCCTACGCATTCGTTGAATGGACTGCACTTACGCAACAACTAGCTTACGCTCTAGGCCTCAATCATTTTGCTAATTTTTTTCCGCTGATATAGAAAAGGGAGATGAACCAATTTTAACTGAAAACACATCAAATGGAGATGTAGAACTTGAATGAAAATTCATCAAAATTTGCAGATTTCAATTAATGCTTTGATTTTTCGAGCATCAAGGCATTGCCTAAAAATTAGGCCAAAATCTAGGTAATTCAAGGCATCAAGGGGCCTCATACTATAACTAGAGTGTGAGCACTGTAGTGCGCAAGGGATAAAAGGCCATAGCCACAGTCAAGCTAAGATAAAACAAAGTAAGAAACGCAATGACAAATATATTAAGAAGAGAAAGAGTAGATCAGAAATATCAGTACTAGATCTGGTACTATAGAAGACACAATATTATAATGTTCTGAACCGTAGATGTATCTACTATTATACATGAATGTACATATTATTAGTATGCCTATCACGGGTGTAGATGATGAAGTTCCGGTCCTGATCTTCACGCGTAGGATCACGATCTTGATAACTTTAGAATAGTTGGATAACTATTGCAACCTGACAATAAAACTTAAGCCAATCACCATCTTTAACCGGCAACCTGAATCGAGGATTCGCCCAATCACACTCAAAAAACCAATCAACATAACCTAGAATCAAAGAACCAGAAGCATCAATTGAGAGCTGATGGCACGGCTGCTTCTGCAATTCTATGAGGAAACCACAAGAGCAAAGGGGTAAAGATCACTCTCTGAAATCGTTAGCATGCAGCTGAAAAAAGTATTGTGTTTATCAAAATTTTAGAAGTCCCTTCTTGCTGGAAGCAAAGGGATATTTATACTAGGAACAATCCTCCTGGATAGGTACAAAAACAAACAGAAAATAAAGAGACATAATAGGTGAAGAAGCCTCCATGAAATGAGCTCCCGAAGAGGTCTCGTGGAACTGTTGGTCTTCTGTGCAATCTTCAGTAAATTAGTCATAACTCCTGACTGGGAAGTCCAAATGATGTATTTTTTTCTTGTGTTGGAATTTAGACTTGATTAACTATTTAGAGAGTACTCGTGCATCTGCATAGCTGATGTATACATGGTTTTCGATCTTCCGTCAAGTCGTGATAACTTTTGATTTGGTGAAAATGTAACACACAATAGATTCGACTTCAAATCAATACGATTTAAACTCTGCAATCGCAGCACCATTTTCCTTATGGTTATCAACCGTACAACATATGATTGACCTTGACAAAAAGACTAATTTTAGGCTGCAAATCGAAAAACACAAGCAAGAACAAAGAAGAACGCAACTCAATTACAAAATCTAAATTAAACTTATAAAGTTGAAATCCAAAAAATCGTCTAACGGCAAAATTGTTTGATAACAGATTAATCTAAGCAAAACCTCAGTATAATGATAGTGCCTACTCTTTATAAAGGTTAGGCCATCTGTAGAGGACAAATCTTAATACTAAAGAGCCTAAAAAAGATGCACGGTCCAAAGATTAAAAGATGATGTCACAGCAACATGACAAATTCTAGACATTATATTGTTTTGGCGATTTCCAGAGATCTATGAGGTATTTTGGCACAAGATTAGATCTATTGAAAATCTTATCTTCTTAGCTTTCTATCCATATCTAGAACGTCTAAACGAGGTTCGTATGCGACCTGGGCATCTATTTTAGTGTAGGCTGCTCGTGGAGTCCAACTCAGACTCGAACCCGAGTTGGATTCAGATTCTTTTCGGAATTGAACCTCTTTCCTTGTCTTATGCAATCTTCAAATTATTCTTCAAATTCCCTTACTTCTTTCTAATGTTCTTAATCATGATAAAATCATTAGATAGCAATTTATTCTCAAAGTAAGATAAAATATGTATTTAGAAACGAGCCCAACTTTAATTTTAACTCTCGTGCATGAGTTTCATCAATATTAATTTGAGGAGGGTTATTGTGTATCTAAAGGTGATATGTCCTCATCAATAGCCTTCAAGAATCATGAGTTATGTTAGTTCCTTTGTGACATCTCAGACATGTCGTTTTGTAGTACTACGGTTTATCCTTTTTCCACTTCTTCAGCGGTATACCTAAGTAATATCAATGCACCACATTTAGGTAGTATAAAATCCTTATAAATATCAACTTGGTGTAATTGATCCTTGAATTGTATCCTTTGTGGTTGATACTGAATGTATGACACCAGAGGAAGCAAAGCATGTATGGTCGAGATGTCCTCATCAATAGATATTTGTTTTGTATTACGCTACTACTATATAATATGACAATACTTTTTCATAGCCTGTCACGAGTCATACTCTCCGGTTTTAAATTATTAACACTATTAACTTTTAACATCAACTTTCACCATTCGTCTTATTCAAAAATTTTGTTCCAATGCGTAAAATTATTAGTTGTGATTTAAATTTCATTAATGATAAATTAAATTATAACAAAATTTTTTATATTTGAACAAATTTTTTGAATAAGACGAATAGTCAAAGTTGATGTTAAGAGTCAACGGTGTCAATATTTTAAAACTACATTTTAACAGCTTCTATAGCTTTGACATCAGCTTTGCAAAGGTGGATGCGAATAGTTTCTATGGAGGGCATAATAAAGTGCACCGGTGTGTTACTTGCGCTCCCGAGAGTGATGCATAATATAGTGATTTTTTTTCTCTTCTCATTACCGTTCACTGAAGTTTGAATATATAGTGCTAGAGAGGCACACTAATACTCTAGTTATTATCAGGTACTGCTATATAGTATCAACAACCTTGTACACAGCAGACAGGTAAATTATGTTAAAAAAAGGAAAAAAGAAGTCCAAGTACTACATCATCGTGTTATTATTATTTTTCTCTACTTTCATATTTCTGAGATACTGAGCTACCAATATGTTGTTCAGAAGGAACGACACCATCTTATGATGCTTCCCACATAGCTCATACAGCATAAACGGCATTTTCAGGTGTCAAAGTACACATAAGAAAACACGAACAATAAGGCAAGTGATCCAGCAGCAGGTAACATGCTAGCAAAAGTAGACAAAGACAGCATTTTTTTTTCTGTTCGTACAGTAAAAAAAACCACATTAAGGTTTAAAGAATGAGGGCGAGCAGCAGAACAGAGTTGCAGGCCTCGTGATCATAATATAGCTGGCATGCTAAATAGGAATTGGGTTGCCGTCACTAAGAGAATCAGTGTCATGTAAGCTCCGATAAATAGTATAAACGGAGGGAAATGTCCAAGTAAGGGCCCCTTTGTAATGAAGGATTGGCAAAGGATTTTTGGAGGATTCTTCTCCTAAGAAAAATTTCCTATACAACCCTTTGTTTCATAGAAAAGCTAAAGAAAAAATTCCATAGGATTCCCTTCTTTTAGTTCAATTTTAAAAGAATCTTACCAAAAGCTCAAACCTCTTGAAAATTTTCTATGGAATAGAGATGCACACCAACTCATATCCTATGGATTTTCTATTCTACACCTTTCCTACTCTGTTCCAAAGAGACCCTAAACCAGTAAGCACCCAGTGGGCATAACTCCATCCTCCGCCACCCCACCTACCACCTTCGATTCTTCATTCTGGCGAACCCTCCACCAACCACCCAAAATCCCTATCTCAAGCCACGATATACTTCACGCCTTCAACAGCACATCATGTCGCAGAATTCTCAGTTTTTGGAGTTTCTTCGTCGCTATGAAGAAGATCAGAAGCGCGCGGCTGAAGATCGGGACGCCACCAAGCAAACCTTGGATCTACTTCATCAAGCGATGGCCGAGTGGAAACCGATGAAGGAGCAACTCGTCGATCTGCAATAGCAGATGGGGACGCTTCAACAGCAACTCTCTCAGTTGGCGGCTCATCCTCTGATGACGACAACGTCACATGACGAACCATCATCGTCACCTCCAGACGCAGCGTCAACCAAACTCAAGAGCGAAGCGGCGTCGCCGTCGATCTTAGGGATCCCGGTCTCCGAGGGAGTCCCTGGGCCTGATGGCCACCGTTATGACATTGATCACCGGGGAGAGGCTTATGGGTCTGTAACGGCCGTAATGCCCACCCTGGTCACAGGTACGCCGTGTGATCAGAAACCCCAGTTTTGCCCGTCGGACGATTCTTGTTCATCGTTTTCTTCTGCACCTCATACATCGCTTGCTCACATATTCAAACTGGATTTCTCGGTTTTCGATGGTGATCACCCTCAATTCTGGAGGAAATGGTGCGAAGACTACTTCACGGTGTACGCGGTGCCACCAGAGCTGTGGGTTCGTGTCGCTATGTACCACTTCGCCGGCGTCGCGGCCCTCTGGTTGCAGGCTCAATGCGAGTTCGCGTCCTGAAATGATCTCTGTATCAGGCTATGCACTCCGTTCGGCAAGGAGCAATATCAGGATACTCTGCGTCTACTGTTGGAAATCAAACAACTCACGTCGGTGATGGATTATATAGCCAGGTTCGAACCACTGATGCACCAGATTTTGTCTCGTAACCCTGCCTATGATCCAATGTTTTTCACCACTCATTTCATCGATGGGTTGCGCCCCGACATCCGTTCGATGATTGTTTTACATCGCCCGAAGGATTTGGATGCTGTTTTCTCTTTGGCTCAGTTGCAGGAAACAAACTTGGATCGTATAGATTTCTCATCTTTTAAAACGCGTGCACCTGATTTTTCTGTTATCTCTCATCCTTCAGAGGACACAAAGGCTGCAGATCGTCGTGGTGTGGAAGGGGCTTGTGCTGATGACAAGTCCAGTGGTGGGGACAAGCTGTCGACACAACGAGCATATCGTCGGGCTCGTGGCCTTTGTTTTAAGTGTGGAGAACGGTGGGCGCCTGGTCATCGTTGTGGCCCCACGGTTCAACTACATGTTGTCGAAGAATTACTTGATATGCTGCAATGTCGTGACCAAAAAGTGCATCCAGTAGTAACTGAAGATTCTGATGAAGATAGTCTCATGTCTATATCAGAGCTGGCTATTTCAGGAGCTGAGGGACCACACACCATACCATTGTTGGGCCATATTGAAAGTTGAGAAGTGCTGATTCTTGATGATTCTGAGAGTTCTTTAACAATCCAGAATTTTTGAATCTATCGAAGTGTCAAATTATTTTAAATTTCGTATCGCCCTAGTCTGAATTTCTCTTTTTAATTTTTTGGGCGCCAAAATATTTTAGCCCGTAAACTTTTGTTAGGCTAAAATTATTTTGTTCTTAACTCTAATTAAGTTTTTCTATAAATTTTTCTTCTTCTTTATCTTTTACCACCAACCCCTCTCTTTCATCAATTTTTCATTTTTCTTTAGTACTCCCCAAATCTCCACCATCTATCGGAGGAAGCGGGTCGTCGCCGCGTGCGCCCTCGAGCCTCCGTCCACCGCGCGCGCCACCGGTGTGGACCTGCGCTGGTCAAAGCCTCCGCCCCCCGCGCGCGTGACTCCACCATCGATCGCGCTGCCCCGTCCACGATTCCCGTCCGCGCGCCGTCCCTGCCTCGATCGGCCTCGACCGCCCCTGCTCGAGCACCGGACCGCGCCTCCGTTCCGTCGCACCCCGAGCCCCATCGACCGCGTGCTCCCGCCGTCTAATCCACGGCTGCTCCGATTCGCACGCCCGTCTTCAACCGCTTCGGCCGCCCCTGCCCATCCCGATCCGCGTCGCCTAGTCGTCGCATCGCACTGCCCCGGACGCGTCGTCGCCCGTGCATCCCCGACAGCTTCCTCGGTCCACGACACGTCTCCGATGCCGCCCGTCTGCATCACCGCTCACGAGCGCACGTCTGCCTCGATCCGTCTCGCCGTTGACCGTCCGTCACCGAAGCTCTCGCGACCATCAAGTCTCCTTCAGCGGTGAGCGACCCTTCTCGCTAGCACGCGTTCTGTTTTTTGGTTGTGCTGTTGCTGTCAGCCGAAGGATAATCCCTGTTGGTGTCTCAGTTCGACCAAGGTTCAGGTGGCTTCGAGTGCGGGTTGACCTGAGGCCGTGCGTGAGGACGTCCGTGTTCGCTTCGCCGCGGAGTTCGGGTGCTGAATTGTTGGGAACCGATCTGCTGCAGATTAGTTTTGGTGAGCCTCATTCTTCTTTTTGGTTCTGTAGAATCTGCGATCGGCTTGGTTGTTGGTGCTGTGGTGGCCGAGGTTAGAGGGAGAGCAGTAGCTCGTGCGCGATTGGAAGAGGCCCGAATTCGGTAGTTAGATGGAAGGAATTTCAGAACTTTTAATTTTTGAAATTTTTTTTGTACGGTTAATCTTCAAGGATTTTTTAGTAACTCCGTTTCCGTTTGGTCTCTAAAGTTTTTTTAGTTTATTCTGTTAAATTCGTCTCGTCAAGAACGTCGTGTAAAATTTTTTTTTAAACATTTTGAACACGTATAGTCTAACAATTTAAATTTAGATTTAATTATTCGAATTTAAATTGTCGCGTACCTAAGTATATGTATCTCACCCCTTATTCATGTTGTTGTTTAGCTGGTGACATCGAATAAGAGTACCGTGAGTCTGCTCAGTTCGACGACTCAGATTCCAACTATGATCTCGAGTTGCCAGACAAGCCGCGTTCTTTGATCACTTTTGCACCCAGTATTTTAAATTGTTTGTTTTGTTTGCAACCCTAATTTGCATGTCAACTGTTTTAAAATATGCTAGCAATATTCTCAAGCTGTGTCTATTTATTCTTCCACAAAATATGAGCTCTAAGATTGTTTTAAAATGATTATTTTACTTTATGCTTAACCATGTTTAGTCGTATTTATTTTACCTTACACCTATCATTATAAAAATAGAATTTGTATTAAATGATTTTGAACTGTGATTTAAATGTGTGAGTTTTGCAAATATCTATATACAAAACTATTTAATGGGGGCAGGATGGAGTACAACGGAAAGATCCGGGCTGAGATCTTTCCGTGAGACTTGTTGGCTGTTGGCGTTGAGGATAGAGAAAGTGCCAGCCCCGACATATGAGAACCGGTTCGTCGTATCACATGTCTCCAGTGTTTTTTCATGCACATCACATTACCCTGTATAGACGAAGGCTTGATCTTAAAGCTTACCGAGCCTGGATGTTTACCCAGGGCTTGACGGTATTGTGTTAGTGTGGTGTAGAGCTATGACTCCTCACATGAGATCGAGATATCCACCTGATTAGTGGTAGGCTTTTTACAGCTACAGGACCCGTTTATATAGGTAATTGGGATCTCTATCCTGGAGGACGGGTAACGCCAGTTAAAGCTTGTGGACAGGTCTTGTGTGTTCGTCGGGACTGTGACGGTAGTTCTCGATGGCACTTCTCGTGGGTCCAGGTGCATAAACTCTGTGTCCCGAAGAGGGACATTGCCTGAGAGCTTCCATGATGATTAGTGTTGTTTTCTTCCCTCTATCTCTGTTTTCAAAATATTTTGGATTCTGACCTTCGAGCTGTGATCGAGTGTGGAAATTACACCGACATTTAAAATGAACCCTCGTTTGAGATAACAAAGATCTTTGCGGAGTAAAATAATAAAATCCGACAGTTTTAAAATAAAACTTTCTTGCATCTTTAAAATAAAATAAAATGTTTTAAACTTGCATTTAGCACTTGAGCCAGCCTTTACCCTTGAAACCATTTGCATGCATACATTGTTGATAGGTAGTACGCGGTTTACTGAGTATTCGTACTCACGGCTTTCTAATTTGTTGTTTTCAGAGGATACCCTTAGCTTCGACTTCAACAACGTCTCCAACGAACCATGAAGTCAGCTCTACACTCAAGCGTGCCTGTGTGGAGGAGGTTCGCTACTGCTGCCATGATGATGCTTCCGTTGCAGTTTTCTGTGAATTTCTTGTTAGTGATCATTCTACTCTGAGATAATTCTGACCTGCGTGCCGATGGACCTCTTTGGAGGATTACTTTCTAATAAATTTGTATTGACTTGCTAGTTTCTATTCTCGTTTCTTGTTTAATGCTACTGTTATGGTTTCTTGATTGATCGCTTGTGATATTGTGCTTGCCAACTCCTGATATTGGCAACGCCACGAAAGATCGAGACTTATCGAAAGGTAAGAAAAACCTGATTGTTACAGGTTCTGTGAGGCCTATAGGAACAGGCTCAACTCCCATGGCTTGTGGTGGGGGAATACCATGAGATTAGTTCCACTTTGATAGTTCAAAGAGGAATGGACCAACTTAAATAGCCAAAGATTTAAAGCATAGTAACTCCGAGTTAACCCTTTTATGCGAAGCGAGAACGAAAGCGTAAGCAGGTTGCTCTGCAGGCGTGGCTCACACAGCGTGTGCGTAGAGCATGAGCCGTATTTGGGCCTGAGCTGTTACAGAATAGTATCAGAGCCGATCTTCGTTGTGTCACGGTAGTGTGCGGTCAGGTGGCGCAGATACGGTGTGGATGGCACGTAGGCCCTGCGAGGTCACGGTATGACACGAAATCTGGCACTGACGTACGACGTGGCCAAAGAGGATCGATCCTGATTATCTATCTCTAGTATGGGTGAGTTACCTCGACGAGGATGTCGAGTCCTTTGAGTGTGGGAGTCTGTGAAGCCTATGAGAAGAGGCTCAACTCCCATGGCTTGTGATGGAGGAAAACTATGAGATTAGTCTCACCTTTCTAGTTCAAACAGGGATGAACCAACTTAAATAGCCAAGAATCTAAAGCATAGTAACATCGAATTAACCCTTTTACGCGAAGCGAGGATGAAAGCGTAAGCGAGTTGCTCTGCAGGCGTGGCCCACACAACGTGTGCGTAGGGCATGAGCCGTATTTAGGCCTGGGCTGTTACAAGTACTCACAGCTTTATCAGTTGTGCTGCTGTGATGGGCTTGAAACAAGTGCCAACAGTCATTCCTCAATCTTCTGTCAGAGTTGCAAATGGTGCAATCTTGCAGTGTTCTACTCAGCTTTCGCATTGTCCTTGGTGGATTCAGGGGCACACGTTTTTCACTGATCTTCGAAGGCTTCAGTTGGGCTGTTATGATGTGGTCCTTGGTATGGATTGGCTCGAGTCCATTAGTCCCATTGTTCACCATTGGCAGAAGAAGCAGATGCAGTTTCGTCATAATGGCCGGGATATCACTTTGTATGGCATCTCTCCTAATATGTCTCAGTGTCATGAGATATCAGCTTTCCAGTTGAACAAACTGTTCCAATGCAATGCAGTGCACCACATGATCCATTTGGGCCAAACTAATGAAATAGTTCTTCTGTGCCAGAAGCAGTTCATCCACTGCTTGATAAGTACTCTGACCTTTTTTAGGAGCCAACATCTTTACCACCACACCGTAACTGGGATCATCATATTCCTTTGTTAGCAGGGGCATCTCCAGTGTGCATTCGACCCTATCAGTATTGAAAGGATCAAGTGACCTAGAAAGAGGGATTGAATTGTGCACTAACACTACTAACCCGTTTTCTCACCCTTCCAAAAATCTAGCAAAACTAGCAATCAACTCCTAACAAGCGAGGACTAAGCAAGAGTAAAAATAAGCTAGAAGATAATCTACCACAAGAAGATAAAAAGCTAAATAACATATAAAGCTAGTAAGCAAACCGGCACGAGAGCCACCAAGAGATTCAACCAAGCAACCTATCATACTACTCGCGAAAAGGTAAATGCGGTAAGTAAAAAAGAAGAGTTAAAGAGGTGCTCAGCGATTTTTTTCAAGGTCTCAGAAGGATGGCATCTTTCCCTAATCTTCGTTGAACCACTCCCGTCGGAGTCTTGGTTCCTTCTGTTGTTCTCGGAACGATGCTCACAAAGGTGTGTTTCACTCCCGGAGTGAAGACACCGACGTCCCGGCTGTAGCAAACAATAACCAAGCGCTAGAGCAAGTCACCAAGGCTCAGGCGCTTACTCTTGATGTCCCTTTCAAGCGAAGGACTCGAAACTGTTCACAAACTTGATATCGTCTTCCACATGACTTTGAAAGCTCGGACAACGACGCCTAACCAGTCTAAACTGCCATAAACTAAGAGTAATAAGCCGAAGACACTTCTCTCAGCCTCACAAGCTCTAGAAATGCATGGATGCTCTTTACTACTCTTCACAAGAACTCAAGATCTCACTAGATGCTCTTTTGTGCTCTACTTGGTAACCTTTGGTCTTTCATAAATGATCTCCAACTGTTCTGGCCACGAGCAAGCTCCACAACAGCTCCCCCAATGGTTTAAATAGGCTCCAAGCCCTGAAACAACCGTTAAGAGTCGTTGCCCGATGACTGGCACCACCAGACTGTCCGATGACTCCTAGTCTTCTTCTGGCAGAAACATCCTCTCTGGAATACATTCCATGTAACACCAAACTGTCCGCTTCATATCATCATCGGACTGTCCGGTGACTTCTCTTTAGAACTCCTAGAGATATCTCTTCTGGACACCATCTTCTGGGCTCACCGGACTGTCCGGTCACTGATCCGATAGACTGTCTGGTGACTCCTCCTCTTGACTCCAGAGAGCACCTCTCTGGACTGCGAGCTTCTGCACTCACCGAACTATCCAGTGACCTTGTTGGACTGTCCGGTGATGTCCTCTTCTCAGCCTCCAGAAAACATTCTCTCTAGACTCCAGAGTTCGACTCGTACTGGACTGTTCGATGACTCCGAACTGTCCAGTGATTAGTAGCTGCAGAAACTAGACTTCTTCAAGATCTTCTAGCTTCTCACTGCATCTCTTGACATCTTCAAGCTTCCATTGATCACTCAAGTGCCTCAGAGAACTTAGAGCATCCATACTCCCTAATTCTTGTAAAACCGATACGAGTGATCTGACCCCTCTTAATAGTACCGGTGTTTTCTATAAACTCAAGGCCTAAAAACTAAGCCACACATAGCTCTAGATCATTCTTAGCCTTAGAATACACCGGGGACCCAAACAACCTTGATGCAACCAACTCGTAGAAGTGAAGAATAGTGATGATGAACCTACATCCAACGAGTTAGTTTATGGTTCTCATTCAATCACCAAAATCATTCATACTTTTGAGGGGCTTCAAGGGTCATGAAGCTAATAATCTTCCCCTTTTTGGTGATTGATGACAACCGTGCTGCAAAAAATTGAGATGATACAAAAGATAAGAATGAAAGCACAAGAAAACTTAAATGAAAGGATAGGCATAAGTTGTCTTACCATCTCTTGACAAGAAGCCCGCAAAAAGCACGAAATTCCATACCTTAGCTTTAAACTCCCCCTCAATAAGTGCATTAATTATACTTTTCATTTTACTTGATTTGATTGGTCTTGTTGATTATGACTTGATTCATCTTCATCTTTTTGACTCTCTTTTCCCGTCATCTACAAATAGAAAGTATCAATAGGAATGAATACTACCATTGATTTCTTGACAGCCATTTCTCTTCTTTATCTCCATCTCTTCATATCTTCATTTCTTCCTTGATTATCATAATATCAATATCATATTCATCTTCGATTTTCATCACTCATCATCATATCTCTCTCCCTTTGTCATCTGTCCACCAAAAAGAGGCACCACAAAGAAAGAGGATACTAAAAACAGCAACAAATATGAAAGTATGAAACAATATTACCGGATATTCTTGCTCATCATCTCATCATCATTATCATCTCCCATTTTTGTCATTGTGTGATCATTTATAAATCCTTCCTTGTCCATCTTCTTCTTGTGTCTTGATCAAGTTCTTTGATTTTGAACTCCTTCTCCCCCTCGAATAAGTGACTTTTCTACAAAAGATTATCCAAGAAACTACCTCTTCTTATAACAAGAGGCTGTTAGTAATGCACATGGGAATGTCTGAACCATAGTCTTTGAGCCACTTAAGTAGTTTTAATCTTAAAGCTCGAAAAATCGTGATTCGATGGCATGAAGCTCACAATTACTATGAAAGAATCTAAGAGCAATCAACTTATATTGTCTATAAGTAACTCCCTCTAGAATCGTGCTTGACATCAAGACACCAGATGCAATGCATGAGATGCACATGAATGCAACAACAAGAATAAAAGATGTATGCTCATGATGAAGAAAGACTAGAAAACAAATACCCTCATCACATTTAAATCCCTTGCAAGCTTACTCACAATGAACCTCATCTCCTAGCTTTGGGCATCCTATGAACATTCTTCTCAAGCTCTCCATGATCATTACTATCTTGAGAGGGTTAGATGACGGTCCAACAAAACAAGAAGAACAACAAAAACAAAGCAAGCACAGGTAATTAAGTATATATAAAGAAATGCTAAGTTGTGTAGGTTACTCAAGTGAAGTCCGAAAGATCAAAAATATTGAGCTCTCCTCTTAACCTATTGAAGTTCTTCTCATCAAAGGGCTTCGTGAATATGTCGAGCAATTGATCATTTGTCCTCATACTAATAAGATCAATATTCTTTTTGGCCACATGATCTCTTATGAAATGATGCTTGATCTTAATATGTTTAGCATGTCCATGATCACCCTTATGTAGAGTCATATTGATTGCACTCTCACTATCACAATATAGTGGAATTTGATTATACACTAATCTATAGTCCATGAGAGTTTGCTTCATATAGAGAAGTTGAGCACAACAAGCCTCGGCTGCCATATATTCCGCTTCGTCCGTTGAGAGAGCCACGGCATTTTGTTTCTTAGAGCTCTAAGCAACCAATGATCTTCTAAGAAATTGACATCCACCGGAGGTACTCTTTCTACTCACTTTGCATCTGGCGAAGCCTGAATCAGAATAGCCAACAAAATCAAATTACCCATCTTTTGGATACCAAAGACCGATAGTTGGTGTATACTTGAATTATATAAGAATCCTCTTGGCATCACTTAAATGAGATTCTTTAGTATTAGCTTGATAACGAGCACATAAGTATACACTAAACATAATATATGGGCGAGAGGCGGTAAGATATAAGAGAGAATCAATCATGGAACGATAAAACTTTTTATTAACCGATTTACCACTCTCATTTGGGCCAAGAATACCATTTGTGGCCATTGAGTCTTGATTGGCTTTGAATCTTTCATTCTGAAGCGCTTGAGAAGATCTCTTGTATACTTCTCTTGATAGATGAATGTTTCTTCTTTTATTTGCTTGACTTGAAATCCGAGGAATGAGTGAAGCTCCCCCTTGGTGGCCTTTGGTTTTTCACAAATGATCTCCAACTGTTGCCATGAGAAAGCTCCACAACAGCTCTCCTAATGGTTTAAATAAGCTCCAAGCCCTGAAACAACTGTTAAGAGCCATTACCAAAAAGCTGACTGCTTTTTGCAGTCACTGGACTATCCCGTGACTGGGATCACTGAACTATCCCGTGACTGGGATCACCGGACTGTCCGGTGACTCCTGGTCTTCTTTTAGCAGAAAACATTCTCTCTGAAATCTATTCTATGTAACACCGGACTGTCCGATTCATACCATCACCGGACTATCCGGTGACCTTCTCTTTAGGACTCTCAGAGACACCTCTTCTAGACACCATCTTCTAGGCTCACTGGACTGTCTGGTCACTAAACCGATGAACTGACCGATGACTCCTCCTCTT
The DNA here is from genome assembly GCA_001602295.1 of Zoysia matrella. NCBI lineage: Eukaryota > Viridiplantae > Streptophyta > Magnoliopsida > Poales > Poaceae > Zoysia > Zoysia matrella. Next base: position 182,447 of record BCLG01000441.1, read on the forward strand.
GACTCCAAAGAGCACCTCTTTCTGGATTGCGAACTCTTGCACTCACCGGACTATCCGGTGACCTTGTCGGCCTATCCGGTGATGTCCTCTTCTCGGCCTCCAAAAAACAACCTCTCTGGACTCCAAACTTCGACCCTCACCAGACTGTCCAGTGACTCCAACGGACTGTCTGTTGACTCAGTAGCTGCAGAAACTGGACTTTTCAAGATCTTCTAGTTTCACATCTTTTGACATTTTCAAGCTTCCATTAATCACTCAAGTGCCTCAGAGAATCTAAAGCATCTATACTCTCTAATTTTTGTAAAATCGAGACGAGTGACTCGACCTCTCTTAATAGTATCGGTCTTTTCTACAGACTCAAGGCATATAAACTAAGCCACACATTGCTCTAGATCATTCTTAACCTCGAAACACACCGAGGATCTGAACAGGCAACTAACTCGTAAAAGTAAAGAATAGTAATGATGAATCTACATCCAATGAGTTAGTTTATGGTTCTCATTCAATCACCAATATCATTCATACTTTTGAAGGGCTTCAATGGTCACGAAGCTAAAAGGTAGACACCGGCACAGAAATCTGAAATAGAGACCCAGGTGCAGGACATGCTCAAGTCGGGCTTACTGCACACTAGAACTAGTCCTTTTTCGTCACCTATCTTGCAGGTCAAGAAAATGGATGGATCATGGCGATTTTGTGTCAGACTACAGACATCTGAATGCCATCACAATCAAAAACAAATATCCTTGTCCAGTAATCGATGAACTGCTAGACGAGCTAGTAGGTGCAGCCTGGTTCACGAAGCTTGATCTCAGGGCCGGCTACCATCAGTCTCGTCTTTGTGAAGAGGATGAGCAAAAAACGGCGTTTCAGACGCATCACGGGCATTTCGAGTTCTAGGTCATGCCATTTGAGTTGTGCAATGCCCCAGTGACATTTCAAAGTGCTATGAACGAGATATTGGTTCCTTTTCTATGCAAGTTTGTGCTAGTTTTTATCTATGACATATTGATCTATAGCCGCTCACTGTCAGACCACCTATCTCACATTGAACAAGTCTACCACCTATCTCACATTGAACAAGTGTTCAAAATTCTGCTGCAACATGGTCTGAAATTGATGCAGTCTAAGTGCACTTTTGCACAACAACATGCACTATATTTGGGGCATTCTATCTCGGTTCACCGTGTATCTCCAGGTGATAAGGTTGCTGATGTCGCCACCTGGCCAACTCCCACCTGTGCCAAGGATTTGCGTAGTTTCTTGGGCTTAGCGGATATTACCGCAAGTATGTGCCTCATTTTGCTCTGATCAGTTGACCTTTGACAGACTTGTTGAGGAAGAATACTATTTTTGTCTGGACGACAGTACATGAGGAAGCATTCCAACAATGGAAGTTCAAGCCAGTGACGTACTTACGATTTTATGAAAGGTACGAAAAAAAATTTTAGCTGTACGGACGAAGACAATAGTAAATATAATAGCAGTGTCAGTCACTGAAGGATAGAGAAGAAAAAAATTGAGCAAACTACAAAGCACTTGTCCTTTCCATCTGAAATGACCGAAGAACCACCCCATACTATCAAACTTTAGTCTAGTTTACTAGACCTATAAAACATACGGTCTAAACAATTTAAAAAAAAACATCAAATATTCTATCACTACAGACCAAAAGTTATATCTTTTATTAAGTATTCCGCCATTCAAAATTAAATATTTCATGTATTTCGCTTGAAAATTTTAACAGAACTAAGTGTATTTGTAATCAAAAATTGCGGCGGAGCAACAATATCTGAATAGAAAAGGTATTAGGTAAAACGGCTAATAAATACCTAAACCGAGTAAGTAAATATTAATTTAGATACTTAGATAAAAAAATAGCAGTCTAACATAGACCTATATCAATATCTAAAATTTAATTATTGCCATCTCTATCAAATCTAGTACACATATATAGCAATATTTTGAGATTTTCTATGTATATTTACTATTTAGATATCTGTTAAAATTAAAACTTTAACTGACATATGTATTAATACTAATTTGAGATAAAAAATTTTAGATATACCGCAGCATACCTGGCCCACCCGCTGGGTACGCGGTTCAAGCTGACACGTGCTCCTGTTCTCACTTTGCCGGACTTTAGTAAGCAGTTCGTTGTTGAAACCGATGCCAGTGACAAGGGCATTGGTGCGGTGCTCATGCAAGACTCTCATCCAGTGGCTTATCTCAGCAAATCTTTGTGCCCACGTAACCAAACACTTGCTGCGTATGAGAAGGAATGTTTGGCCATCTTGTTAGCCATTGAGCACTGGAGACCATACTTGCAACAGAATGAATTCCTCATCCGAACTGACCATAAGAGCCTGATCCATTTAACTGAGCAACGGATTAGCACATCGTTGCAACAAAAAGCTCTTTCTAAGTTAATGGGACTGTAATACAAAATTCAGTATAAGCAGGGGCAATTCAATAGAGCGGCAGATGCGTGGTCTCGCAAACCCTCTTATCCGAATGCTGAACTAAAAGCAGTTTCAGTTTGCCGTCCAGCCTGGTTGGAGCACATTACTCAAAGTTATCTGCATGATCCCTTCACTAAAGATTTATTGAGTACTCTGGCTTTGCCTGATTCACACCATGAAGACTTTCGTTCTGAAAGAGGGGTTACTTCATTTTAAAGGAAGGATCTGGATTGCCAATGATCAGGAAATTCAGAATCACATTATTGCAGCTTTGCACGGCAGTGCATTGGGCGGTCACTCCGGATTCTTTGCCACCTTTCACCGTATCAAACGTTTGTTTGCTTGGACAAACATGAAAGCAGCGATCAAATCTTATGTCCAACAATGCACGGTTTGCTAGCAAGCAAAAACTGAACGGGTAGCACCACCTGGTCTTCTCCAGCCACTCGATATTCCTGATCAAGTTTGGTGCACTGTGTCTTTAGACTTTCTTGAAGGCCGGCCAAAGTCTGCAAAGTTTGATACAATTCTAGTGGTGGTCGATAAATATTCTAAATATGCTCATTTCATGCCGTTGACCCACCCTTTTTCAGCTCTGACAATGGCCAAACTGTTTATGAACAATGTTTTCAGACTTCATGGGCCCCCTCAGGCAATTATTTCGGACAGAGATAGAATCTTTACAAGTTCCTTGTGGCAAGAATTGTTCAAACTCTCGCACACTGAATTGCGCCTCAGTTCTTAATATCACTCTCAATCCGATGGACAGGCCGAGCGCGTCAACCAGTGTCTTGAGGCCTATCTGCGATGTTCAGTACACGCATGTCCGAAGAACTGGGCTCATTGGTTACCGTTGGCAGAGTATTGGTATAACACATCGTATCATTCTGCTCTTGGTCTTACTCCTTTTGAAGTGGTGTATGGCAGAAAACTCTGAGATCTTGGCATCATGCAACTTAATCAGTGTTCAGTCCCTGATCTGACGACGTGGCTCAAGAAACGCGAAGTTCTGTATGATCTGCTTCAACAACAAATACAGCACGCTCAGCAGCGAATGAAACATCAGCAGATAAACGACGTACTGAACGCTCCTTTCTGATAGGTGACAAAGTCTATCTCAAGCTGCAGCCTTATATCCAAACGTCAGTAGCTGCGCGACCTCATCAGAAGTTGGCATTTTGGTACTATGGACCCTACGAGATCTTGGAACGCTTTGGCACTGTGGCTTATCGCCTGAAACTACCACCGGGCGTACAGATTCATCCGGTTAGACATGTTTCACAACTCAAGAAAGCAGTCAGTCCTTCGACCCCAGTTAGTTCTGTTCCTCCTGAACTTGCTTCGTTGCAGCTCGCTGCTGAACCTGACTGCATTCTGGTTCGTAAACAACCACTCGGAGCACTCAGGGACGAGCCATCGGAAGGATGCCTGGAAGGAGCGATCGCGTGACAGAAGCAGGAAAGCGCAAGACGCGTTCGGAGGAAGAAGGCGCACTGTAGCATGTCCGACAAAAACTGTAGCTTATCCGGCACGTTGTGGCGTTGCGCGGTCTGTGCGTCTCTCGTGAGTTAGATTTCTTTTGTAACTAATCCTGCCAGCTAGCGGCTGCGGCACTGGATAAAGAGGGACCGGTGTTGAGCTGTTTGAGGCATCAAATGAGAAACGAGAAGAACGAAGCAAGCTGCCATGGCAGCTTCTCCTACCTATCTGTCTCTGTTCTGAATCTTCTTCCCCGGCTCTATCCTCCTTTTCCTCTTTCATTCCGATGGTTGGTGACAGGGACCTGGAAGCCTGGAAGAGCGGAAGCAGGGGCTGCGGAGCTGATTTTTGGGACTTCGCGCGTGTACCCCGTGTAGGGGTGATGGTGGTGAAGCGATGAGAACGAAGTTGAAGCGGCTGGTGGGCCGGATTGGGGGTCGATCGAGGCCCACTCGTTGCTCATCCTTTCCGCATTGGTCCGTGATGATAAAGACGGGGGCTAGCGGCCCAGTTGGGCAACCAGGCCTCATGCCCACTACTGGCCCATGGCGTCTCTCGGGCTGGGGCTGTGAATTGAATCGAAGCGGAGACCGGCCTTCCGATCACGACGTCACGGCCTCGAAAATTTTAGCTGCCAATCAATGCGCTGCGCCTTTTTGGTGCGCGGGATGCACCCAGCACCCTCCTCGTTCGGCGATCTCTGTTTTGCATCCATAAATAGAAACCGAGTCAAGCACAAACCGCAGTCCCTCGCGCGCAACCGCGGAGCAGTCCAAGGCCCAGACAGCGGCAGCAGCCGTTTCCCCAGTCCCAAGACTCCCAAGTCCCAACTTCCAAGCAGCAGCCAACAATGGCGGCAAGGCTTCTCTCCCAGCGCTCGCTCCTCGCCCTCGCCGTCGTCATCCTGGCCGCCGCCTCCCGCGCCTCCGGGACCGTGGAGGATACCTGCGCGAAGGCGACGGCGGGCGGGCAGCACGCGGACCTGGGGCCGTTCTGCGTGTCGACGCTGAAGGCGGCCCCGGGCAGC
>BCLG01000441.1:187433-200252 GCA_001602295.1 Zoysia matrella
GGCGCGGCGGGTGGTCGCCCGCGGAGCGCGCCGCGCTCGCCACGTGCCGGACGCGGTACATCGAGGCGCTCAACGTCGTGCACAGCGCCGTCCACGCTCTGGCCGGGCTCAGGGTCCGCGACTACCTGGCCGACATGCGCGTTGTCCAGAGCGCCGCCGTCGACTGCGACGGCGCGTTCCGGGAGGCGGAGTCGGCGCCCATGCGGAAGGTGGACCAGGACGCCGTCGACCTTACCACCGTCGCGATGCTCATCGTTGCGTCGTTGGAATGAGGACGGCTGCTGGTTTCTTCCGCGTGGATTTGTTATGCTGGTTTGGAATAAATTAGTACTACAAGATTGTGTTCTTGCGGTTAATGGCATTAATTCCATGCAGTCCAACAATGCATGCCAATACTGATTGGGTATTCGCAAAATGTGTTGCTTTCCATCTCCAAGAATCAGTATTGCAAAGAATATTTTCTTTTTGTGGAAACGAGTTGTTTCGTGAGAGAGATGTATCCGGATGTTACATCTATACAGAGCCTTGAGCGCAAATGCACGCAACACAAGGGTTCTTCTGATCGAGACGTACCCTGTATCCAATGCTGCATTCGTGCGGATATTTGTCGTTTTTACCCTCCACGCTGTCCGTGACTCGCTGCAGATGGAATGATGCAAGCATGTTGCATGCTACGGCCTTGGCCTCCTTAGACATAAATTTAACACGAATTTTATTAGAAACAGTTCACTTTTATAAAAAAATAGAAAAAATAGAAAAAAAATTCCATATTTAAAAGGAGGCATTAGAGAGTGATTTATTACAAATCGAAGAATTACATATAGAGTGTTATTACAAACATAGGAGTATGCTTCTGTAGATGCAGGGTACTCCCTCCAGGACTATTTTTTGATGTTTTGAATATATTTTGAGTCAAACAATGAAAATATAAATTACAAATATTTTGAAATGGTTAAGTTTAAAAATGTGAAAACTATATGAATAGACTTGTCTTTAGAAATTCTTTCATAAAAGTATGCATATGCAACTTTTAAGTAAAAATTTTATTGAAAAATAAAAGTCAAAGTTGCATTTTAGAGACTGTATCATTGTTTAAAACGTCAAAAAATATGGGATCGAAAGGAGTACGGATTATGTCTCTTAGGTCTCTTATGTCTCAAATCGCACCTCTGTTTTTACCGCCTCGATCATTCTTGAAAGGAAAAGGTCCAAATTACAACCCTCGTCTATGCCCATAGTCTAAATACCCTCCTAACCTTTTATTTGGTCTATTAAACCTCTTCAGTTTAGGAAACTAGAGCACTATTCACTTTTAATCACTTCTCTAATCTGATTTCGTTGAATTAGCCCGTTTTGATGCCACATTGGCATGTGATGCGGACAAGACCTACTAAGGCGGTAAATTAGGAAATAAAAATCAGGGGACTGTGACATGCATAAGCAGTCAAAAACCTAGAAATCAAAAATCAGGGGATGTGGACATGCACAGGCAGTCACCTCTTCAGACGTCTTCAGGTCAGGCCCGGCCCTGAGGGGGGGGGGCAAGTGGAGCACCAGCTCTGAGCCCTCAAATTTCAAGGGGCCCCTCTCCAAATTAATATATACATGTGTTTACTCAATATTATTTAACTAATTAGTCTAACACAATAATTAAAGATAAGTAAAATAATATTCTATAGTCGTATTCGTTATAAGATGCACAAACTCATCACATATGATAATTTTTCTATATAGTGCATAAGCGAGCAGCATATATGCTAATCACTTCCTCTTTGGCTCTTCGACATTGTGATTCTTTGTATTTAATTTTTAGTAATCTCTATTTATAATGAATAGAGAATAAATTGGTGGTTAAAATCGATTACTTTAAGATAATATATAAAAATTAATTGATAATTTTTTATAGATGATACATTTTTTTATATAAAAGAGGCCTCACCGGGTCTGCTTCAGGCGGGTGCGCTTCAGCCGCCCGGGTGCTGGCAGCCACGCCGCCTGGCTCCTCTCGTGACGTGCCGCCTCCTTCTTTCGTCGTCAGGTGAGGAGTCCTCCTGTCATGCCGCTGCCTGCCTCTTTCTACCTGCCTTTTTCCGTGCATAAGAGGCGGCTCCCCTGATTTTTGGTTCTCACTGTTTCACATATGGAGAAGTTGCCATTCCCTGATTTTTGTTTTCTATTTTACCAACTCAATGTCCAGATCAGAAGCTAATGTGGTCCTGAAATCAGTCTAAGTCAGCAAAACCAAATTAGAGAGTTATTAAAGGTGAATAATATCCTAGTTTTCTAAACCGTTGGGGATAAATAGATCAAATAAAAGGTTAAAGGGTTATTTAAGACTAGGGTGATAGGTGAGGGTACTTATTTAGACTTTTTCCTTTTTTGAAAAAAAAAAAGAAAAAAACAGGCAAAAGGCCGAATCTGAATGAAGACTGATTCGATGGCCCAGAAACTAGGCCCAACTAGTTAAAAAAAAAAGCTGGGCCCAACTCTGTCGTAACGGTAACAGAGAACGCGCTTCCAGGACAAACGGCCAGCGGCAGCGGGGCGAACAAACAGAGCCAGATCATTTCACGAGCCACTCCATTTCAAATCCCGTGACACTGAGTTTCAAAAAAAAAAAAATCCAGTGACACTGCATTCCCTCCCGTGACCAGAGCGGCGGCGGGGCTTCAACGCCGGCGATCCCAGCGGCGAAGGGAGTCTTCCCGTGCCACCCACAGTACACCTCCATCCTACAGGACCCCTCCGCGCTCCTCTTCACCGGCGCACGGCGTGCGGGGAGCGAGAGAGAGGAGGGTCGAGTGGGGGGCTAGGGTTCTGGCCGGCAGCGGCGCGCGGGCTGCGGCTCCGATGGCGGCGGACGCGGACAAGCGTCTGGATGTGGGCGAACTCTTTTCCTTCAGTGACGACCTCGCGGCCTTGCTCGGCAGCAGCAAGCACGGCGAGGCCCTCGCGCAGAGCGGCGCGGGCGCGCGGATGCTGCGGTCCGTCTGCCGCTCCGAGTTGAGCAACCTTGAGCTGCAGCTGGAAGGTCCGGTTCGCTGATGCCCTGCTCATGCTCGTTTCAACTTGTCGCGTGCTGCCTTGTACATCTTTTGTTGTTGGGTTGAGATGCGCGTCTGCTGCACAGCTACAGTTAGGAATTGGATGAGGAAGATAGAAATTCTTCCCACTCATCATAGAATTTTGGGGTTTAAATGTTAGGAGTGCACTGATGTAATCAACACTAAAGGGCATTTTCTCTGCATAGACATGGCATATCATTAATTTTGTTAGGTAAATGTTAGTTTCCTCAAGGCTTTTTTCATGAAGAATGCCTGTTTTCAATACTTATATGCCATGATAAGGATTGAGAAACAGTTAGAACCAGTATGTTAAGATCAAGTTCTTGACACTGCTATCTCAGTGATAGATCTTAACAGGTCAACAACATCAAACTATTCAATACTAATCTTATATTGTGCTACCATATGTTTCACTTGAGCAATCCCTCTACAACAACCTGCTACATTTCTGAATGCTTGTTGGCTTTGTAAGTAAGCATTTTTTTTTATGGAAACTGTTAAGTAAGCATTGTTTGCCAGGCTCCTTTCATGTCATGGTAGTATATGTTGTTTTGTTTGTGGTGAACTGGTGATGAGGGTCATGTTTCTTAGAGGTGCAGCCTTCATGTTTATGAAAACAAAATGTACACCCCAGAGTATAATTAAACTTAACCATAAATCTTTGACAACACCTGGAACCTAGTTCAGAACAAAGAGTGCCACATTGTTGACTTAGTGTCATGTTCCTTTGCATAATCAGAATATCAGGAAAAAATTCGTTCCTGCAAGGAAAGGATAGAAAAAGTAAAAGCTGAAACTATTGCTGATGATGAACTGAAAGCATTGCAAAGCAAGCTGGATGAAAAGCTTCAGGAAGAGAAACAACTTCGCCAGGATTTAAGATAAGTTCTTGCTTTAGCATTTTTATCATCTAAAAAGGTTTAAGAAAATATATAGCTTTATAGTTATTTATAAACGCCATGTTCTCAACACAGCAGTAGGTGATGACCTTGATAAGCTAGACCATCAAAGAATTTCTATAGAAGAAAGGAAGGACGCCATCAAGAAGAAAGAGAAAGAAATGCGGAAAGCACAGTAAGTTAAAAACCGTGTTGTATGTTACTGATGAAATCTTAGGACACTTAGATTTTGTAACCATGTTCAGTTTTGGAAACTATCTGGATTCTGAAATTGCTTGGAAGCTTTATCCTGTAGGAATTAGCTTATTGATACAACAGCAACGATAGAGAATTTTAATTCATAACATAAGCTAACTTGCTGTATCTTATTCTCCTGCTCAATATTAAATTTTTGCAACACACTGACTGCCAGTGCTACCTGGTGCCTCCTACTTCATCTTTTGGCCCTGTTTGGTACAGCTGGAACTTAATAAAAAAGCAGTTTATTTTTCTAGCCGGTGAAAAGTAGCTGAAAAATAAGCTGCTGTTTAGTTCATTCTGATAAGCTGCAGAACTAATAAGCTGTAAAATAAGTTTGCTGTTTGGCACAGCTTCTGCTTATTTTTGTGAATAAGCTGAAAATAAGCTATGCCAAACAGGGCCTTTGACTCTCCTAGGGCACTGTGATTGGAATAGCTTTCCTTAAACTTTTGGGGACTCCACAACGTTGTAGCAAACACTGCTCAAAATTGATTGAATAGTTCTTAATAAAATTGATTTCTCTATTTCCTACCCTGTTTGAATTGAAACAAGTAGTACCTAAATATTTTTTTTTTCATGCAGAAAGACGCTTTCCATGTGTGTCTCAGTTACGAAAATCATGCCAAATTTGGAAGACCAGGATAAGATTTCAGGCTGTATCCTTTTAGATTGTTACTGTTATTCAAAGAAGCAATTTTGAACCCATGTTACTTGAAAAAAAATATGCTGCTTAGCTGTTGTCTTTGTTCATATATCGACGCTTTTTTTTACAGATAACAAAAATTACGCCTTATGGAAGTCCTTAGCGTTGATTAGATATCATTGACAAGAATAAGAAGAAGATGGAGGCGTTCGAGTTTGAAAAGACAATGTCGCCAGTTGAGATATGCAACGAGCTCTGGAAGAAGATCTAGCGTGTGCATGCCATCATTATTGTACTGCTGTGGATGATGGACCTCCCACCAACGCGAATGCAGTTCATTGTAATTTAGTGTTGTGACATTGTTTTTGTGTTGATAGATGCTTCGCAATCATATCTAAACAGTAGATGAGTAATCCAATTTACATTTATACTAGTATTAGTTGATGTACTTTGAGCCATATCATCAATAACTGAACTTGCAACTCGCATCTATTTATATGTATTTTGTAACTATGTGGTGAGATCCAGATTGCAAGAGAGTGATTTTTATTCTTTTTCCTTTCTAAGAATAGTGATGGTTCAGGATCGGTTTGTACAATGCTATGGTAAAGAGAACTAAGGGTGAAAATTGGTGACCTTATGGAGCCTTTTTAGTTCAACTAGATGATCTAATTTTTCAAAATATATTTTAGAAAACTAGTTTATTTGGTTAAACTAAAGAGATTTAGAGGTGAATACAATTATCACTACTAATTATTTTCTTTTTTGTCTGTATAGGTATGTAGATTCTAGGTATCATCTTGGAAAGACTTAATTTTCTTTCTTTTTTTTTTATTTTACTTGCATCTTGGAAAGATGAGTTTAACTCCGAGTCTCCGGCACCCTGCCGCCCACCGGCGGAGCTACACGTCAGCCAGAGGGGCCGTGGCCCCTCCTTGCTCTAGGAAAATGTTTGAAGAGCTGGTATAATTCCTTACTATCAGCAAAATTTTAGAGGAAGTTTAAAATGCTAGACAGCTAAACATAGGCACCTGAGTTGGCAAGCAACCAGTGTCTCTGCTTATTCACCTTCAATTTGTAACAGCAAAGACACACCAAGACAATACACGAAATTAATATCATCGTCCAAATGTAACTAAAATGAAACATCAACATATGTGTAGTTGTAAAGTGTTCATGACCCCTCCTTAATTTCATTGCTAGCTCCGCCATTGCTGCCGCCGGATCAGGATCATGTGCAGTTGCGATGGCAACCAGCTACCATTGGATCGACAGTTAAGGGGTAGGGAGACTAGCAAAACTTCCAGATGCCGTATCCTACAGAAAGTTAGATTCCACATGGCAGCAGCAGATCTTTCCCTTCTGTGATTAGTTGCAGTTGCACAACTGTTTTGGCCATATCTACATAGTACTACTAGCCACTTGGTCGGCACAAAAGCTCAACCAGAATCCAGTCTTTACGGTCCATCCTTCCCTAAAAGGCAAATAATTGCACCGCCCAATCTTCATATAACGAACTGGACATGGATCGGTTCCATTGATGACTGATTGCTTTTACAATCAGATACTATTACAAGCATTTGATGCAAGTACTTTGCCAATTCTTGAAACAGATGAGACGACAGCAAATGTTACTAATGCAACAGTGAGAAACAAGAAAGCAATTCACTAATAACAACTGGTACAAGAAGGGAGATTATCACAATAATCTAATGCGACTACTGCTAATAATACTACCTACTTAGATGAATTAGAGGAATTAAAGTTAGAGCTTTAGATAGAACTTGAATAATTATCACAGCGTGTGCAGTTCTTGCAATAACATTAGAGCAATGCAGTTTCATGGCGATGCCCACGCAAATTAATGAACATGGTGAATCACAGTTGCATTGACTGCATTCCTCTGATGAGAGTGCCATCATTGACTTTCCTCTTCTTCCTCGTCGTCGTCCTCCTCACCGGTCTGCTCGCCCTCGTTAGCAGCGACACTGGCAGCGTGATGATTGTCGTGGTACCGATAATGATGGCGTGGGGCGTGGCGGTGACGGTCACCATGGCTGATCCGGTAGCGGCTATGGTGGTTGCTGCTACCACCGGCATCAGCAGCCACCGACATTCTCCTTGAGCCAGCACCAACGGTTATCGCGCTGGATGGGATGGTGACGGCGGCAGGGGAAGAGCGATTCTTGGATTGCGTGAGCTCCATCTGCGTGTTGAGGAAGATCTGCACGCGCTGTGACTCGAGCTCCCGCGCGAACTCCATGCGCCGCCGCTCCGTCTCGACGGCCTGCTCCAGCTTCGCGGTCTCCACGCGCTCGTACGCCTCGCCGAGGCGTCGTAACGCCACGGATAGCTCCCGAAGCCCTTGCACGCGGTCGCGGTCGCTGCCGCCGTCACCGCGGTCTTCCTCCGTCCTCCTCCTCTTCCCGTTGGCCACCAGGAGGGCTGGCGGGGGGAATCCGTCGGACGACTCGACCGACGCCGACGGTTCCGGGGATGGTTCCTTCCGCTTGACCGCCGCGGTGCGGCTGCGCTGCGGGAAGCCCGCGCGCAGCGCCGCGGGCATCGGGTCGCGGCCGTTAGGGATGTGCCCGCCGCCGATGCCGTCGGCTGGCTTTTGGCCGTAGATGGGGGCGAGGAGCTCGTCCAGGCGATCGAAGAATTGCCAGGAGGAGACCGGCTTGGCCCTCTCGACCTTGTACCTCTTCTTGAGCGTATCGACGCGGTTCTTGCACTGGACGTCGGACTTGGACGCCTTGGAGTAGCCGTCGCGGGAGGAGACGGCGTCGGCGACCTCCTGCCACTGCGGGTGGCGGAGGCTGCCGCGGCCGAGCGCGACGAACCGCTCCCCCCAGGCGTCGATGAGCGCGGAGGTCGCGCCCTCGCTCCACGCGTCCTCCCTCCCGCCGCCGCCCCCGCCGGAGGTGGGATACAGGGACGCCGCGGTCCTCTGGATCGGGAGCTTGAGCGCGAAGGCGCCCCCGGGCGGCGCGGCGGCGACCGTGACGGGGTCGGTCACCGGGGAGGAGGCCGGCGACGGGGAGGCGGAAACGGGCACGCCGTCGTCGTCGTCCATGGCCAGCGGATCGAGGCGAATTGGATGGAGGAGAAGGGGATCGGATCCGGTTTAGGTTTGGCCTTTGGGTTCGTTGGTGCGGCGGTGCCGGCGGCGTGGGGGCGTCCTGCTTCGAGGGGGATCCGGCACGGCAGGGCAGCGCACCGCGAGAAGCGCCGGCTTGGGCCAGGCCGGAAGCATGGGCCGGCGACGGGGTGGGTGGGTCAGGTCCGCTCAGGTCGGCCGGCTGCGCTTGGATCCCGACGCGTCGGACGGCCGGCAGGAAGACCGGTATCCGCGTTCCACCCATGGTACCAATGTACCGTACAACTTGCCTAGAGACTCTGTTATTTGCCCGCGAAAAATCAATTCTGGATTCCATTTGCCCGAGACTGGCAAAGATACCAAAGCTTTACAACACAATGCTATAGTAGCTCCTGATCAAATATTTGGTTTGCATCAAATCCACTTTTGGGTAATTCTATAATAAAATTTGGTTATTTATACATCAATTTAACCTTTCCTGGAAAGAAATTAAAGAATAAACTTTTATAAAACAATAGATTTCGGATTGAGGGATAAGACAACAAACTATATTAATGTTTGTTTTTCTTATATCCATATTCTATACAATATGTGATGCACATCAATAACAACCAAAGTACTTGCATCTAAAAATACATGGTTATGGAAGCATCACTCGATCAATCAATATTTTCCTCTCAAACCCGAAAAGGAAAAAAAAATCCATAGGTTGCAGCTAACAAAATTCTCACCAAATTACTTGCAGTGGGAATCTTCTTCAGGTTATATGCATTTTTGGCTATAGTAGCCCACGGAAAATTAACGTTAGGTGCTAGACGAGCGATGACCCACCGTCTAGTGCTTAGACGAGCTTAAGCGCGTCTAAGCGTTTTTTAAATGGTAGTTATTTATCTACAAAGTAAAGTTATATCAATCAAAAATAAGATTAAAAGGGGAGAAAAAAAAAGAAAAAAAAAAGAGACATCTACCGTTGGGCTGTTGGAGTCCATGTGCTGCCGACTCATTTTAGCCCATCAACATCTTCAACCGTAACATCCAACCCGCTCTTTCCACGACTCTCCATCATCTCTCCCCACCCCCAGTTGCCCTCTCTCTCCCCCTCCCCACACGAACAGCTCCACCACGGCCAAGTTGAAGCTCCTAGTCACGCCAACGATGTGCACCGACTACTCGAAGCTCCTCTCCACTGATGTCATCTCTCTCTTTCTCTCTCTCTTTCTCTCTGCACGGACCAGAGGCTCGGCGGATGGGGCCATGGCTGACTGGGGGCTTCGCAGATGGGGGTTGCGGCGGACCGGGGGCGCGGAGAACGCGTTGAGTGGCGGCTGCCCAGGCTCCGGCGACGCGGCAAAGCTTGGCCGAAGCATTGGATGCGCGTAACGGCCGCCTATGCCCCAAAGCGGAGTTGCGCTGTCCGGCTCCATGCATAATCGCGCTTAGGTGGGCACCGAATCCCTTTTTTTTTTCCCGGATAGCAGCACAGAGCAATGCATAATATAGGGTAGCATGTATTTCGTATGAGATTGTTTGAAATCCGTGTGTGCGTGTGTTTGTTCTTCGCCCAACTATTATGATGTGGCCTTTTTGATTACAAATAAAGGGTTTATCTAAAACATGGAAGTTCGTTGTAAGCCATGTAAGGAATTATAATAAATCAAATACTCCTAAAAGTTATTGTTAAGCTTGTGATACACTTCTCAACAAGTTATATAATACATCGGGACACGTTACTATTTTGGATAAAACAAAAGCCCAGTTCCCTTGCATTATGTTAACATCAGGATGCATAACTAGAGAAGAAAAAAATAAAACCAAATATAACGCGCAAAGAATGGGCTGTTATTTATTAGTACAACTTCAATTGAAATTTATTCTATACGCACCACATCTTAATTTTAGGATTTTAATTGAGGTATAATATAATATACTCCCTTTGGTTTTAAATTATTGACATCGTTAACTTTTAACATCAATTTAACTATTTATTTTATTCAAAAAATTTGTTCTAATGCGTAAAATTATTAGTCATAATTTAAATTCTACTAATAATAAATCAGATAATAACAAAATTACTCATTTGAATAAATTTTTTAATAAGATAAATAAGTCAAAGTTGATATTATAAGTTAATGGTGTCAATAATTTAAAATCAGAGAGAGTAATATGATAATTAAAAAAAGAATTAACCATATTTCAAACCAATAAAATAGACAAAAAAAATGGGTTGTTAGCAATTTCATGAATTATGACACGGGAAGCAAGAACTTCGATTCCTTGAACGGAATTCCAGACAGAGCATAATCCGAATCACACGTTGTCCCCACCGGTCAGCGCCTCATCTCGCCCAAATCAGGTACCGAACCCCTTCTACCCTTTCTTCCCGTGGTCCGCCGCGTATCAAGCACCCGACTCAACTCCCTGCTTCCGTTCCGTCCACGGGAGAGGGCTCCCCTCCCCCGGACAAACCCTAATAAGCGGCTTCCTGGAGGCCGGAGCAAGCTGCTTGGTGTCCAAGCCGTAGGAGCTATCCCGATCCCACCTGTGGGCTGCGGCAGATTGGGGCTGTCCCCTGTGGTTGCTGGTGCTGGTTTTGGGATCGGCGCGATGTCTTGGGCTGGCCCTGACGAGCTCCTCCTCTCCACCTCCCTCGCGGGCTTCTTGGACAGTGAGTTAATGAGATCTTCTGGTGAACCTTCTTAGTTGTTTGGTGTTGATTTTGATCTGTTTGAAAGACCGAGGCGCTATGATTTGACTGTTGTATAGGGTTCCTCAGATCTGATTGATTAGTTTCCTGTTTGCGTAGTGAATTCTATGCCTATGATTGAGTTCTGTGAGTGGCTCAGAATCTGTATATCTGTAATATTTTGTTAGTAGATAGATTAAATAGGTTTTGCAGGCGTTGATATTGGTTTTTTAGTAGCTTTTGTGAAAGTTATAACTATCTGTTACCCGTTCCGAACTTATGTGAATGTGTTCAATTTTTAGTGGTGGTCTATTGAAAGTGAGTGCTTTCGGTAGCTTCATATTATTGGTAGAATGCATATTTCTGGCCAATGTCAGAATGTTACTTTGTATCTGCACTTAATGCTGCTGGAAACATATAGAGCAGATTGTGGCATGTGAAGGTTGAGCCCTGATAGTGTTATATTAACCGCGTTTGGTTAGATACTTGTGGATTATATGTTTTTGTAATAGATAATTAGGTCCCATGGTCTGTTCAATTTCACAATTACATCAGCGATTGTGCACGACCCTCATGCTAACTTAATGCCAAGTACAAAATTATGGCTTATTGGAACCTTTTCTTGTGTGCTGGAATTGTAACTGCAACCGCTCTGTTGATTTGATAGTCTTTCAAGAAAAAAAATGCATATTTCAGTTGTTTGTAATTCTTCCTTGTACTAGCTGTAATTGAAAGCTGAAGGTATTTTGTGCTCTGTAATATCTTGGTGACATCCGTTTAGTTGACAAATTGTAGGTTTGCACTTTACTAGATAGTCTAGACTGTATTTCTATTGACCAGAATATATAAAGTTAATTAATTGACATTTGTTGTCTTGTTGCAATAGAGTTATACAAATGTTATCTAAGCCCTTCATTAGCAAAACTAACCTTTACTATTGCCTTTAGTTAGAGGACAACGTATACAACTGATCTCTGAATTCGTTTATGGCTTTCATGTCTTGAGATATGCTTTGGCTGAAATTGTCTTCCCTACTATACTAGAAGCTCTAGATGATTTCTTAGTGATATATATTTTCATTAGTGTCAATAAATTATGATATAAAAAAGAGAGAAAAAGACTCCACTTTTTGTAGTGTTTGTGGTGAACTGATCCGTCTGAGCTCCTTTGTGTTAACTGATGGGTTTCATGCATGTATAAAGACTTAATTTCCCAGGGACAATAGATGCTCAGGTTCGCATTATGACTGATACTTTAATTAGTGTATATGAGAAAATGGGGAGGGTAAATTACACAGGATGTGTCCACCTGATTCAACTTTTTTGTGTGCTAGTTTCTTGCCTTGTTTTTTAATCTTCAGTAGATATTTCATGCTATATGCAAGGATGTCGCATTTTGATTCAGTTTTATTCTGGGGCATACCACACAGCGCCTAAACATTTGATTTTTTACAAAACAATGGAGAAGAAATCACCAAATGTTCCCCGTCCACTTGCCTTCTTCCTGTAACTTGCTTTACCTCAGAAGCACACCTTTTTCTTTGTCAACCTAACCACTTACATATCTCTTATTGCAGAGAAACTTATTGTCCTGCTAAGAGATGGACGGAAGCTGCTTGGCACACTCTGCTCATTTGATCAGTTTGGTATGCCACTTTTACACCCACTTTCTGAACATGGTCTGAGATTGTATTTTCTGCCATTAAGTATCTCTTTTATTTCTTTCATGGGATAAGTCTACATAATCCCCCAAACTATGGGCTAGTGAGTACTTAACCCCCCAACCTTTAAAACCAGTGTTTTAACACCCCCCCCTCCAACCTTTGCAATACCGTTTAATTAACCCCCTAACACTGTTTTGCAGAGTTGTTTTGCCAACGTGGAAGTTGTTTTGCCAACGTGGAATTTGTTTTGCCACGATGGCCGTCAGAAGTGGCTGTCCTGCCCATTGACCCCACCTGTCAACAGCTAGACCCATGAATAAAAGCAGACGAATCGTCATGGCCTCAGTCCACTTTCTTCCTTTCGATTACTGCTCTCCCTCTCCGACGATCTTCACGATGGTGCACGACCAGCTGAACCATGCAGGCTGAGCGGGGTGGGGGCTGCAGACGCTCCCGAGCGTGCGCAAGCTGCGCGGGAGGAGCGGGCGCGTGCGCGAGCTGCGCGGGCGACGAGCGTGCGGCATCC
>BCLG01000442.1:0-11659 GCA_001602295.1 Zoysia matrella
TATAACTCAAGTTTGAAATAACTTTAATGATAATATAAATTATAACCAAATATATAATATTTATAATATTTTTAGTTTGATGCATAACAAAGATAATTTTAGAATTTAAGGCTGATAATAATTTAGGAACAAAGAGAGTACCTCTAATTGTCTTAAAAAAATCATTTATTAGTTTCTTTTGCGGTTTGAACTGTTTTAACTTTTTTTTTTTGGTGCTATAATTGTTCGTAGCTTTATTTTATTTCATGGTTGTATCGCAACATGTTTCACAAGAGCATTTGTATTCTGTTTCTGGCTCCATTAAAAAAATCTTGGTCAAAATATTATTCACTTGCGCAGTCTGATGCATAAAATGAGTTAGTTTCAGTATTCACGCTGTTTATATGCTACTGCAGATTAGAATTCTTGCCGTATTCTAGTTCAAATTGCTAACATGATAAAAGTATGCTAACATGAAGCCGATCTGACAGTGAGTCAGTGACAAATAGAACATGGTCTACGGAAGCCTTGGGTGCCCGGATTATCTTTATTTTTCCCACCGACTAGATCAGGATCCAAACTGCTAAACAATGTTTTATACACCAATACAGTAAAAACACCTAATAATCTAGTAATTTAAACAAGCTACAGAACTGAACCACTTCCACAACTGCCTCTAATTTTACAGAGCAGCAGCCAATAAATCAAATCTAATCTACTCCATCTCGGAAGCGTTCGCTCCATGCTCTGGCAATATTGGGCTGACAGGAGATGAGGCCTTATAACTTGATCAAATTAAGTAGGCATAAGTTAGTTCCATGCAAGATTGCATGGACACTATGCCCATGAGCTTCGGCAGCAGAAGACATGGCAGCCGGGTCCTGGATTTCATCAGGAGCGTGGGGCTCATGGGCTGTACAGGGTGCCCATACGGCTTGATGTTATAAACAAGTACGGGACACAAACTATCCTCACAGTACATGAGGATCAGTCCAGCTTTGGTGTTCAAACATGTCTATGGCGGTCGAGGAAAATCCTGCTGATCTCTTGCCCCAGGTGGCAAGCCCTGAAAAGACAAGAGTGCAGATCATGGTTCATTATCAGTGGTACATTACTTTTGAAATGGATAGCATGGTTTTATCATACTATCAAGTAACAATGTGGGCGACAAAAATGTACCTGCTGTGGAAACAACTCCCTCCCGTTGACACATGCAATGCAGAAGCAACCATCGTTATCAATTTGCTTGCCCGTCAGTATATAATGAGCAGTGAACATTTCAGCCATAAGCTTCATCGTGGTCCAATCCTTAAACACACTACCTCCAACCACCAATGACTTTTGCCAGTGAGAAGTATGGATGTAGTAATGTTGAACTCCCAAGCAAACTTTTATACACTTTGCAAAAGCAGCAGGCACCAGCATTACTAATGATTCAGCCACCACTATCACCAACTATACATAAAACCCTTTCCTTCAGCTCTTGAATTTTCTACATGATTCAGATTGAGCACAGAAAAATGAGTGGCAATAGGATCATCCAAAAATGTAGACTTTAACTATGGACTCAACAAGGAAAAAAAACTTACAGGATAAGATCTCGAAGCCCATCTCTCAGCAGAAGTTGCAGCTTCTTTAAGGTGAGATTTTCTAGAAATCTCATGGGAAAGAGTAAAGGTAGAGCTTTCAGTTGCTTCAGCTACCCATATCTGCCTTATCTGGTCTTTTTGTCGCTTGACCAGGTTACTAAAACCAACCTGAGGGATAAGTGTAATAATAAACGAAGATGCACTTGCTTTGAAGGAGTAAAGATGAATAAATTCAATAAGCTGGAATAAAAAGCTGGAAAATGGTCTTTAATATCTTGGTTCACAATTAGAACATATAGTAACAATAGATTTACATTTTGTAACATAAGCCCACATGAATAAAATGCTAGAAAATGGGTGTTATGTCTTGGTTCATAATCAGAACATATAGTAACACTACATTTTAGTTTTGTAAAATAAGACCACTTGAGATACACTAAAACAAAATTACACTTACTATGCTCCCGTTGAGGGCGTAACTAAATAATGCAGGGTCTTCCCCAGTGGCTGGGGAAGAAATACTAACTGCTAGGAGACAATCTTTGTCTTCAGATTTTTGTCCAGAGATGAATTTAGATCCATCCGTCAAAAAGAGCCATTGCCTTTTCTGGCTGCTACATAAATAAATATTACCCACATACAAAATAATTCCTGCAATGTCAAATTCACTGAAACAAACAAAAAGCACTCATGAGGTTCATTGATAAAGGGATAGAAGACAACCAGATTAATTTGGATTCAAACTTACCTTGAAAGTGGTACCTCACCAAACTTTGACAGTTCAATTGCTTTAGGAGGGCTGTAAAAGGGTCTGCAACAAGAAAACAAGGTCAAAGTTGCTCACTGCAATGTATTAAATGTACAGTCAGGCCTCTTACTTAAAATATGTAGTTTGTGATGGTGCTACAGGCTTCCATATTGTAGATGATCCTCTAGCATGCAAGTAGAGGGTCGCAGTACAATAGTTCGAAGGCAACAGTCCCGTGACAGAATAAACTTGCCCTTCCATAAGATTGGTTTTCTGTCAGTAGCAACGATAGGTTTTAATCCCTTCTTAACAGAGAATAAGATGCATTACAACACTTGTACACTGCAGGATGACTGTAACATACCTGCATCTCAGTAGGGTTCCAAATTGTTATTAGCCCTTCTTTGTTACTATCTTTTGAAGCACAGCCTTTACTGACAAGGCCCACTACCCTCACTTTCAAGAATGGTGTAACATCTCTTGAACTAAGATCAGCAACTTCAAGGGCCTTTTCAATCTTCTTCACAACTTTATTTTGCATAACCACCTGAAATGTATTTGTGTAGCATTAGCATCTTTCCAATACAAGGCATTGAGTAATCAAAGTGGAGATGCTTACATTTTGCTTTTCTTTATAAGATGAGAAATGCATCAATTGCTCTGAAGTCATGCCTGCCATTATAGCTTCAGGCTCAGCTGCTCGCTCAAGCATTTTGCAAATTTTAGCGCCTTCATCATCATCGTCATCATCTGCACTATCACAATTCTCTTCTTGTTCAAACAGAATGTCTTCTGCTATCTTTGATGCTCTGCAGGAGATGAGTAAATTGTCACTAGAAAAATGGACCATGAAAAAAGTGGGTAATATCAAATAAGATAACCATAAAACTATCACAATTTTTTATTTGATAGCTTCAGGCAATTCTAAGTCAGAGAAAAAAAAGGAATGCAACAGTAGGGGATTCCCCTACTGTATTTCCCTAAAACATGAGTAACATAACAGTGATGATGCTCCTTGTTCAGCAAAGAACATGCTTGCAAGTGTATTTTTGTACCTGGTCAACCGCCTAAAGTACTGGTTATCAGGGAAAGCATTATGCCAAAAAAAAAACACTAGTGTTTGTATTTTAGCACAGCCCAAAAAATGTCTGTTACGTGCCTTTTCATTTCTTTCTTTTTTTTATTTTCTATCTTCTTTTGCTTTCTTATGACCATGCTGTTTTTCCTGCTAGTTCGTGTGGGTTTCATTTCTAGCCTACAGGCTACACCAACTTGCTTGGGAGCAAAATGCTTTTTATTGTTTTTTGTTGTTATTGGTGCTATTATTGTTGCACACATATGACATAAAAGGACAAGTAACCACTCAGAACCATAACAAGTTATTGTAATCATAGTTGCATAAAAAGGAACAACTGTAACACCAGATAATTAGCTACCAGAGCGGGGACCAAATTTAGCGGGGCTCTCCCTTGCTGTTTTTCGATATAAAAAAATGAACGCGGAAAAAAGGCAGTTGACAAATGAAAAGCACCTGTACATTTGGGAAATAAAACTTCGATAATCCGAATGCCAAAAGCCCAAAATATGAGGGTAGTTTACGTCAAAAAAATATGAGGGTAGTGCAAATGCACATGTGGATACATTCAACTATACAATTTAGTTCTATATGAATAATTGTGGCCATTGTTCGGTTAAAAAAGTATTGTGGGCATTCAGAAAACTGTGTGCCATCTATATAGTGACATAAGTCGCAAAATACCTCTGTTGATACAATTCTAGTGCCTTTCTTTCCATCCTTTCAGATCTCACAATAGAACGACCATCAGACAACCTGAGTTAGACGAGTGTTAGCGAGTCCACCTCATATGTGTATATCTGATCCCAGTTCTTGTTGAACATATAGCAACAAATTTAATCTGCATCTAGACATATACCTCTCCCTGTACAGAACAGGATATATCCTTGTGACACCAACCAGTGTCCTAGGAACCTTACCACCAGAAGCTTTTATACATTTGAATGTCAGTGGAAGTCCAACATGCTTGCCTGAGAGGAACGGGAGGTTGTCAAATAGGATACATCATACATCAATTCAAAAGGCATAAAGAATGGAGCAGAGAAAATATTGCTGATACTATACAGCTGAAAACATGTTCTGCATGGTACAAAAAAACACATACAAAATCCCAAGTGTTCATTCCATCTTGCACGATAGGTGCCATTTATATGAATCACTAATTTGACGGTACCAGATGCCTGAAAATATGAAGTTGTGAACAGAGAAAACTGATTACATGTTAGCCATATACAGCAAAAGAATGGATCAGAGCATCAGGCAAACCTCGGAAAATGACATGGGCCCAGACCAACCACATAAAGAAGCTCCCCATATCTGCCATGATGGAGCACAAATCAGATCCTATATTTTAGTAGTAACAAATTTTATTATAACCATGTCCCCTTTGACAGGTGAAAACAGGATAGTACCCGAAGCTTCTGTCCTAAGAAAAGCTTTCTTTTCTCTAGTTGTTCTGAAAGGGCCACATCTAGTGATGCATCTAGTGAGTACCTGCAAAATGGAAGATATTGGAAGTTAGTTGGTGTATTTCCCTTTCACCTCAAGGGCCGTTTGGATCCCTTCATTTTGGAGGAATTGAAATCTACATAATGAGTTAGTTCATTTAGCTTGGAATTTGACATTCTGCAACTTTCCCAAGCTCACAAATAAGCCTATCTCAAATCCATAAGGTGGGAGATAGAAAAAGATTCTATAGATTATTATGCTACAGTTCTATTCTCCAACTTATAACACACTCTTCAACTCACTTCCCTACAATAGAAATTCAACATATAAATATGTCTCTTATATGCTTAATAATAAATATATAAATATATTTCATATACAACTATATTAACTTAATTAATCTATACCTAAATTGTAATTCTTAAAATGAATTCAATTCCAAGGATCCAAACGGGCCCTCAGTGCAATAAGGGCAACACAATCACATACCATCCATCAGTTAATTCGATTTTTGCAGATGTGTTATTATTAGCAGCTGGCAAGCTTCTATTATCTTTGCTGTCTTTAGTGGTATCTACCTTGTTGACCTCCATCTTATTTTTATTCAGGTCAGAAGAGTAAACAGCTGAAACACATAGGACCATCATCAAAGTTGGCGAAGCATTTCCTTCTAATATTTTTTTTATTGCTGATTGGTGGCCGTGGTTCACTTCTCTGTCATACCTAAAATGCATGAAAATCATGAATATACTCATATGCATCGATACAGCTCAAATGACAAAATGAGACATGACCATTAGCTCACCGGTATTTCAGTTCCTCAAAAACATTGGCAACCGTCAAGAATTTACCACCAGCTCTAGTTGGGTAGCATCTTTCAAGTGAAGCAAGTTTCCATACAATCCATTTATAGTGGTTAATGACCCATCTAGAATAGGAAAGTTTAAGTTAGTTGATATCCAGGATGTGCTCATTATTTGAAGATGACCTGATAGTTTTGAATGGCATCCAGAATTAAAACTTATAAGTCAACATAGATTAATCCTAGCATAACAAATGACGCACAAAAAATAACTGGATCAACAAGATTCCTTGGAAAAAGATCATTAATTAGTAATGTAACTAAAAAGATACAAAACTGAAAAGGAATTAGTTAAACATTTTATACCGTACATTAAAATAAAGCTTTCAGGAATTATGCTTACTCTTTAGATGCATATGATAATGAAGCACCACATGTGAGCAGCATCTTCTGAAACTCATTTGCCCCAGTACCCATATGCTGGAACTTGTACTTCTCAGCTCGTTTCGGATCTATGAACTTCACTTCGTCTGTTACATATTCAGTCTGGTCAAAGAAAGATTCCTTGTTAATACTGTGAGGGATTAATGCATCTGCAGAAAAGAAATACAATTATGCAACGCCATAAATACCAAATGTTTGAAGCAAGGAGGGCCACCAAAATATTCTTTATAAGTTTTCCTTTGATGCTGAAAAGGATAACATGTAGATAGCTTTGTCCTACAGGGACTGATCTGAGCTGACAGTAGTTTGGATTCTTCTGTGAACAATAGTCCAGTCAATCAGGTAAGAATGAATCTACAGAATGTACTTATATATGTATAACCAAACAGCTTACCAGCAGACATCACTTTGTTGTTTTTTATCGGCGTGATGAACCTAATCAGTTTTTACCAAGGGCCTGTCAGAATCATGACATCATGAAGTTTAGAACTTGTTAGACAGGATGCAAATCAAAAGACCTGGACGAACGGGGCCGTTTGAATGGAGATATGGAGCTTCTTCCCTCCATTTTTCTCTTTCCATTAGCAAAGTGATCCTTATTTCCAGAATGTGGAGCCATGTAGTTTGTGATGTCAACTAATGCTCCAGCTGACTTATGGTGTCTCTGGGTATTGTATTTGACATCGGTTGCAGTGTCATCTTCAGGTATACATCTGGAGCGAGGCTTCGGGACCTTTAGAATTTCATTGATTACATGGCATTCCCTCTCCACATGCGTGTTAGCATTGTCTTTAGTGGAAGGGGTATCAGTTAAAGCATGTCCAAATGCTCTACTTGTATGCAATAAGAAAGGTTCATCTCTTGGATAAATAGTTGAATTTTGTAGCTTCTCTTTACTAGCTGGTACCAAATAGCAATCTACTGAATCATGTTGTGGATCCTCCAATTCACCTAGAAGGTTTTTTGCACGCCGTAGTGCATCGCGAGATATAGCCATGGATCGACCACCAGCAGTGCTGAACCGGATAGAATTCTCGCCAGAATCAGAAGCAGAAATCTTAGAAAACCTCATTTGTTCATGCCTATCTATAAATAGTCTCTTTTCGGATGGACCAAAACCCTTATGAGAATCAATAGAAATTGCATTTTCAGAAGCAAGCCTGCTTTTTGAATTTTCCTGCTCAACAGTTATCTGTGCACCTAATTTCTCACCAACTTGCCCAAAGAATTGTGTTGAAAGAGTGCTCTCTTCCAAGCCCAACAAGGTAGCTGCATGAGATACACCAAATGAAGATACATTTACTGCTCTTATACTGCTTGTCTTAAGAGGAGAATAAAAAATTGGAAACTTTTTCTCCATGTTAACCAGCTTCTGCTTATCTGATGAAGAAACGCCCAATTAAAAAATTTTAAAGCAAAAATATATATAAGTTTGAAAGTGCAAAACATGCACTCCTACGAATCCTTTTAAAACAAGCTTTCACCATGCCACATTAGCACTGATTTTACTGCTCACACTGATCATATATCAGACACTTGACATAAAAACTATGCAAATTATTCTCTAGATGCAATACTGATTTCTTTCTTCTAGTCAAACTTGAAAAACTGATGATCCATTAACATCCCTTTTTGGGAACTTTATTTAGCTACAACTACAAGTCTACAACGGCCCTATGGAACCTCAGGATTCACCAGGACAGTCACTTTGTTGATATGGTGTATCTTCCAAAATTGTTCTTTGCCAATACACTAGCTTTATTCTCCATCTGGTTTTTTTAGATTTGATATTCTAAAATAATTTCAGTTAAACTTCTAAAATTGGGCCAGCTATATTTTTACTTTGCTATCTATATCTCTATCTCTCTCCTCATTTTCATAACATCCCACTTTTTTCACAACTCTTAATTCCTATGGCCAGAGTCTAAACAACACTTAAATCAGGACGGATGGAGTGTTGAAATATTTATATAACAAAAAATAACAACTTTTTTGACATGAAAGAAATTGCATTTTATATACAGTAAAACTGAATCTTATAAATATAGGATCAAGGTTACTGAATATGGAGAACATCAGTAAGGCAATGATGCAGAATACCTCTGTTTGCATCACATTCTTCCTCTAGAACAGCTCTTGCCTTCTGCACGGATCTTTCACTCACAAAAACAGACTTTCCAGATCCAGTTTGAAACTTTGGGAATGGATTTCCAAAGGCTTCGTGTCCTTTAAAGTTATATTGTAAGTAATATTTTTATATATTAAAAAGAATAATTTTAAACAATCTTGTTTACTGGTTTGTGCATAAGAGATCATACTTGATTGAGGATGTAATAGACTATTAAAAGCTATCTAAAGCAATTTTGAAATGAAAGCTAACAAATTATTAATGTCAAAGTCAAACACAATATATGTACCTCTTTTTGTTCCCTCTTCAGCCTCTAAGACAATGGGTGTATTTTCTTTTGAGTCCTTGCTTGCTAAGACAGACCTCCCACATCCAGTATTAAGCATTGAGGTGGCACAACCAACATCCGGATGAGCTTCATCTGATGGTACAGAATTTAAACATATGTGCTTGTTCAAAAGGACATACATAATTCACAACCACTGACTAGTAGTGCATGCCAATTACAAAATGGTGATGGGATATTTTATGAAAGAATTACCTTCAAGTTCTTTTGCAATATTCCTTGGCTCCAGAATTAAACTAGCCCTTTTAATTGAGGTCTTACTTACTGCAACTGACCTCCCTGACCCAGTTTGAAACAGAGGCAAGTGGTCAACAACCTTGTAATTTTCTTCAATAGGAAAGAAAAGATCAAGTAAGAAACGTGTAGATGTCTCAATATAGTGTTTCTGTAACAGTAAAAATCAAATAGATAGTGCACCAAAGAGATTAGGTTCTACAGTAACATGGAAAAGCATATACCTTTTGCTGCAGTATTTCCTTCCGGAGTGATAGTTCTATCACTTGTAATCAAACTGCTACTCATCAAAACAGACTTTGGTGTTTCAGTTTGAAACGATACGGCACACACACTGGCATCCCCATTTTCTAAATATCACAAACGAAACAAGAGTATTGAGTCTCTTGACCCTGTGCATTGTGTAAAAGGAATGAAGTTTGAATGTTTGTTACCAGTTTTTTTAGAATTGTTTCCCTCCAAAACTGTCTTTGCCTTTTCAAGTGAACTCTGTTTCACAGCAACAGGCCTCCCTAGTCCTGTTTGGAAAATCGGGAGACAACCAGGATCCCATTGTCCTTCACAAAGAAGTACACTTAATACATCTTGATGAAATTTAGAAAAATGTAAAGACGAAAGACAAATAGTCCAATCAGATTATCTTACCAATACTTTCAGCACCTTCATCCATGTTCATAGCACTAGATCTCCTGGTGCTTTCGCCAATTAAGGCTGGTCTTTCCAAACCATTTTGAAACATCAGAAAATGATTAGGCCTACCAGAAACCTCCGCATTTCCTAAAAAGCAAGTAATGGTACCACAATAATGAAAAAATGTCCATTTCAAAAATGTCAAATGCAAATAGTATAATACACAATGTTACCCTTATTTATATTATTTTCTTCTAGTACAGCCTTAGCTTTCTGGATAGACGTCAAATTGACTGGTACAGCTCTCCCAAAACCACTTTGGAACAATGGATCCTGTTCAGTGCCATCCACACATGTGACATCTCCTGCAATAAGAGCTAGTTAATTAAAAAATAAGTAAGGCATGTCTGGATCCTAGAATCATTCAATAAAATCATTTGAATTCCATATGATCGAAATGTAAGAGTAAGCCAACCTTCATTTGCTATGGTTTGGCCTTCTAGAACAGCCCGTGCCCTATCAATGGAACCCCTGCTGACTGGGACAGCTCTACCAATTCCAGTAAGGAAAATTGGTTGTTTGGCATCAAAAGCATTCTCATCGCCATCTAAAAACAAAAGGTACCTCATTATTGATAACAAGTTTGCCCATACACAATAAACAACATGAAAAGAAAAAACATAAATTACAGAGAGACAACAAAATGGTCATCACGTACAAAACAATAAAAAGTTTCCTACCTTCTAAAAGAGCCCTTGCCTTCTGAATTGAGCCCTCTCTGAGAGAGACCGCATTGCCTGATCCAGTTTGGAAACTTGGCAACAAGCTATTGCTAAGCAAATCACCTGAATTTCACATGACACGATATCAAAACAGTATAACAGAATTTCGTAACTCAGTTTCACACTCTTTCCCTCTAGCTACAATATCCAAGGCAGTTCCAAAGATGGAAAGGTAAAAGCATCACTAACCTGTCAACGAAACATCTGTTTTTTTGCTTAGTTTGAGATCTGCATAAGTAACATTATCAAAAGGTTGCTCTGCAATTGATAAACCCAATACAGTAGGTGTGAAACAAAAATAGCATATGGTCTAAATTCCATGCCATCAACATTAAACACCCAGCATACACAACAATTCAACTGAATCAAATTGTGATTGCGATTATGTGCGGGAACACTTACTTGTGTTATTATTAGCCTCCTCCTCCTCTCCTTCCTTCCCAAACAGTGTCCTTGCCCTCTTTACAGATCTCTCGCTGACGGCCACCAAACTCCCAGACCCAGTGCAGAACAGCCCACCCTTCTCTGCAACCTCGGTCTCTGCTACCTGATCACCCTCAAGCAGCTTTCTCCGAACTGCAAATCCCATCAATGGACAAGGTGATCACTGGCCAGTTAGTCATCAGTCATGTTGCCACTCACGCAAAGGCACGAAGCGAAGGTTAAAATCCACATCCAGTAGCGAAGGCGGCAGGGACAGAGGGAAGAGGCGATACCTTCGACGAGGAGGTCGACCATGGACGGGACCCGCAATGCGCTTTCGCCGCCCGGACCTAGGGTTTCCAATCGGAGGAGCCACGAGGAACATAGGATCAGCAGCTGTAGCAACTGATCCATGATCAAGGGAAACGCGATTGAAACGAAATGCACAGATACCAAACCTTCGATCCGGGCGTCGTCCGGCGGCGGAGGATTAGGAACGGTGGAATCGGGTGGACCTGCTGCGGCCGCCGCCGGCGGCGGAGTCAGAGGCTCGTCCGGCGAGGGGATCCAGACGAGGGAGCCGTCGGGCTGGCCCCAGACCTGCCACTTGCGCGGCATCTCCCGCGGGAGCAGAGGAGGAGGAGGATCGTAGCCCGGGTCGAGGGACGGAGGCGGAGACGCCGAAGACGAGGACGATGGGAAATTTTTTGAAGTGCGGATCGGAGGCGGCGCGGAGAGGAGGGAGGGAAAGGCCGTGTGACGCGGGAGCTTTGCTCCGAACGAAATACTTCTGCGACTTCCGTTTTCGCTCTGGCTCTTCGGTTGGCCCACGAAGCAGTTTTGGGCCCGTTGCGCTGGCACCTCGGAGCGGAGGAACCCATGCCAGGCCGGGCCGAGTCGCGCTGCAGGCCGCGAAAGGGCCCGTCAGAATATTGTGTATCCATTTTAACCGTCGATTTTCCATCGAACGGTTCACCACGCTTCTACCGGAAGTTTCGTCCACGGCTCCACGCCACCACACCCAGCCCTC
>BCLG01000442.1:11764-40106 GCA_001602295.1 Zoysia matrella
CCCCGCCTTGGTCGACTCAGCCCCGCCCGTCTCATACCACCGCCGGCCCCCGCCTCCTCCCTACGGACCCTACCTCGCCTCCTCCCTCAGCTACCTCCCAAGAACTCGCGCGACAAGTTCACGCAGGTCAGCATTCTCCAGCTGCTCTTCCTCCACTGCTTCTCATGCTTGTTTCTTACTGTTGATTTATCATCTCGAATTATTGTTGTGGTGGGAGCACGCTGATCTCCTCAGTTCCATGCGTGAAGACATCACTGAGTCCAAGGTTTACTTCTTTCCACGAGCTCTTCAGCTACTCAAAATTGTTATTGATTCCTATAAGTAGCTTTACCATTGACCTGTTGCTCATGACTTTCATGAATTATATTCAGACATTCGCCCATGTCGAGCACACCATGGCAGTGGCCATTGCTGTCCATATCTAAAAGGTAGGCGTAGTAAGGCAGGAACATGATTTGTATTTGATTGTGATGCACACTATTGAGAAAATGATACTAGTAAAGTAAGTGCTATCTGATAACTGGATATATGTACATCTGAAGAAATTCAATAATCTGGTATGTCAATGTCCATCTCTCTGTGCATAGAAAGTACTCTCTATGGGCTGATCAACGGTCTGATGACGAGGATGAGGTGGAGTCTGTGGAGACTGAGGTGCATGAGGTGAAAGTGGAAGTGAATGATGACTTGAGAAGCATCCACTAGGAGCCTAAGACCGTGGAGGGTTTTCCAGTCTGAGGAGAGTGTTTTGCGCAAAGATGGGGATGTAATTTATGATTACTTCCATGTTAAAGATATTCTTGAGATGATAATTATAGAATTGAATGCTGCCAAAAAATAGAAGTACATGAAAATGAAGAATACCAAGATGGAGGTGATGGGTTTAGTCTCTTCTCAATTCTCATACTAGAGATATGGTCATGTGGAGCTGTAGGAGTAACTCCATTCAAGCGCTTAGGAAATGCTTGAACCTGAAGCTTGGTAGTCTTTGTGTTTTCGCTTTACTGAGACATAGCTCTATACTATAAGCCAACCAGTACAAAAAGTTGTTATATTTGTTGAGTAGTTGTACTCTAGTAGAAATTGAATCCATGTTAAATGAGCTCTCTTGGTTGTTGATATTGTACATTTTTACTGTTTAACTCAAGTTAGCTCCGCAAAAGGAGTGGTTAGAACCCAGATAAGACTCTAGAGTTGCATTAAAATTCCCAAATGAAGTCATTTTTGTAGAACTGCACATTCAACTACAACAGAGTAATATTGTACGGCACATGCACTTGGGTTTGTCAATACGTAGAAGATCAATTTGTCAATACATAGAAGATCAAACTTTACATAGAATATTGTACGGCACATGCACCAGGGCTCCCCTTCAGAAGAAGATCACACTTTGCTATACAATTATTCAGAGCACAATTATTTACGAGAACTTCGTAAGGGGAAGCTGTAGGCATTCTCTGAATTCAAGCCACCTTGTTTCAGTGTGGAAGGTCTTTTGTTTGTTAGGCCAGTAGGTTAGCCAAATCCAGCCTCGTATCTCCCAGTCCATAGTCTTTCCTAATGTTGCACCACAGATCTTCCACCAGACACTGTCTCCATACTCATCACGTGCAAATATGACACCCCCCTGCTTTGTGAATGGGCGGTATGCATTCGAGTACCGATCACGGAACCAGGCCCTTGGCTGAAGCAACGAACGCTTGGAAGGTTTTGAAGAATAAACCTCCCTTCCATGTATACCGTCATGGAGAATCCAATTCAAGGTTGCAGTGTTGCCATGTGCAGACTGTTCAAATTTCCAAGGCCTCATGGCCAGCGTTAGGCTTTCATTAACTGAAGCCTTAAGGCCAAATGAGTTTGGAGGATCGAATGAACCTTCAAAGCCCACCTCGTGACCAAACTCATGTGTGGGGTTGTCATTGGACTTGCCAACTGAAACAGACAGAACTTCAGATTGTTGCATAGGTGTGATCTGCAGCATGACACGTGAAGGAAAATGCTTCTCGTCGGAGCCATATCCACGTTCTGCCATGAGAGTCTTGGAGACCAAAGAGTCCACATCACACCTGAGATGGATGCCAGAGGTAAGTGTTTCTGTTTTGATAGTTCCATGTATATTTTTTTTAAAAGAAATGTTGTGTACAATTAATATGATATTTTATATTGTTTCTGGATCATACTATAACTTCTAGACAGTTATGATATAGATTAGTTAAAAGAGTGTTACTCTATCTAAGATTTGTATTGAACATAGGTCAAAGCATGTTGTGAATGTAATGTAGGCACGATTGGTTGTTCAAATCCAGTTTTACCTCAACTAGATTTTTAGTTACATGCTAGCTAAAACTTTAGCTTTGATGCAAACTTATGGGTATGCTCTATGAGTTACCATAATAAAGATAATTATTCCTTAATTCGTATATTGAAAATCAAGTTGTTACTTGCTACCTCAGGAAAAGAATGGAAAATTAGTTGCTGAATACTAATAGTTTAGCTGACTAATTTAATAAAGATAATCAAATCCTTATATTTTAGAATCACTGACCTTATATTGTCCACCTTCACCTCAAAATCAATCCAATTGTCTCTTTTGACTGTTCTAAAAGCTAGTTGAATCACACATTCAAGTTGCTGATAAGTGAGTGAAAAGCGAAGGCGCTCATCCTGTGTTGCTTCTGCAGGTTCTTTCTTGCCCATGGCTATGACTGGGCAGTACAGCTGCACCTTCCACAGCCCACTTGCTGAAAGAGCATATGAGAATACTGGAGATGGCACCCCAAATGAGTGGTTCGAGGATTGCAGTTCAACAATCCAGTTAGTCACTGCAAGGTTCATTATCTGCATCCATTGGTCCTCAAGGTTTGCCCCGAGCATTTTGGTGAGGCCCTTTGCAGCATTTTTGCACTTTGAACTTGTAAGCTGGATTCTCAGTGTATCCAAACATCCAGGACGGAGATCACGAGGAGACTCATAGATGCAAACCAGGAAGGCCAGGGACAAGAAAGCTATATTGAACACATCCTTGAAGTTGCCCTGAGGCTGTGCCGCGGGAGGAAATCGGAAGGATGACTTCTTGTCAGGTGCATACCTCAGCACTGAGTTGACAATGTCAACAAACACCTGTATCAGATCTTGTTTGTCTAGAGTTTGCTGTGCTGTTGTTTTCATATGTACTGGTTTTGATGTCCACAGAGAAATGGGCACGCGGTAGTTTGCAAAGATGGAGAAGGTGACATAAGAAGGCTGGGGCGTGGGTGGGACCTTCACAACCGAGAGGTTCATGGATGGCTGCAATGATGCCGATGGTGTGGTGCAAATACAAAGGGACATGGCTGTGGTGCGCCATTGGGAGAATGGAGGTAGGCTGGTGATCCAGCCCCATGCATCAGGAGCAAAGTTGTAGGCCATTGTTTTGGTGCTGGAAACTTCAGCGCTGCTGGTTTGGTGAGGGGATAGGCAGGTTTTATAGAGGATAAAGGCAATTGTTCTGTGGATAAATACCGGTCATGCATGATTGAGTCCGGTAAGGCCTGGCAAAAATTTGGGGCAAAGCAGATTCTCAGTTGGAAAACCGGCGCCCAGTTTTGAAGAATTTGTGGTGCACCTTCAGGGAATCCCCCTTTTTGCTTCCGTGCTGAGCCAAAGGTGATTCTCAAACACATTTCAAATTCAAGGTGCTGAGCCAAAGGTGATTCTGCAACACATTTCAAACTTGTGCTGTAGTGAAGATTTGAAAGTAGGGAGGGAGTGCGGTTGTGAGCAGATAAAATAAGGTGAGTTCGGGATAATTGGTTGCGGTGAGGGCCAATGACAGGAAGGAGTTGGTTCATTCGGTGCGTGCGTCCAAGTCCGGAGGCTGCAAAGTTATGCCGGGGGAGCCTTGGGGACAGATTCCGCCACGCGAGGAATGGTTGCAAGTCTTCCCTGAGAAACTTGTGCTATCAATTGGTAGTACTAACAAACAGGGGATCTCACCGTCTCATTTCGTGAAGTTTTAGAATTTATCAACCTCAGCCGCGTATGATTTGCCTTCGTCCAGTTTGATTCATATACTACTGTCTGTCGTAGCTAACACTGACAGAGCCCTGTTTCAACCACTCCTGTACAGTGGCATCTTTGGAATGAAACCCCTTCTGAAATCTCGCATGTGAAACATATTAGCAGAAGCACGGAATCATTGCACCTACGATGATCAGTTTGGCACGCTAAGGGCCGAGTTAGGACAGTATTCCTTGCTTAGCAGTGATGCGTTGCGTTCGTCAACACACATCGCCACAAAGTCCGAGAGATTCCTCCGCAACTGAGACCGTACGGCACGAAACAGAAG
This sequence comes from Zoysia matrella, assembly GCA_001602295.1. Lineage (NCBI taxonomy): Eukaryota > Viridiplantae > Streptophyta > Magnoliopsida > Poales > Poaceae > Zoysia > Zoysia matrella. The sequence continues at coordinate 16,092 of BCLG01000442.1, forward strand.
TGAAATGGTCTCGGTTTACCGGCACAAAGAAGGTTGCAACTGTTATTGTCATCGCATCCCAGGTTGAGCAGCCAGAGATAGCTAGATCGTTATCAGCACGGTAGGATTCATCAATTACAGAGCGGGACAGGATGCTTCAAATTTTGGAAAATCAGAGTCACTCGTGTAAAAGAGCTCAGATTATGTAAATTCGGTGTTCTGGAAGTCACTCATGAATCATGACACCTGAAGAATCCACTTTGTTCATCATCTGCATGTTAACGTTAATGCCAATAGTTTCTCAAAATAGGCAGAAAAAAAAAAACTCGTTACATGCTATGGCAGGCGGCTACGGGTGCCCCAGTCACGTGTTGTTAAACCTATCCAGAGAGGCACCATACACTCACATTGTACCAAAAAAAAAAGAACAGACTGCTTTACTTTTTGTCTTATAAAATAGCTATAAATTGTTTTCTTGGTTAGATTTTTTTCCTAATTACATTTATTATTTTCTGTTGGGCTAACAGAAATAACAGCCCAATCGGTGGTGCATGGGGTAGACGGAGGGCGCTCCGGGCCTCCGCCGCTGACGCCCGTTCATGCTTGGGCTGGATGGGCAGCAACACCCCCGTTCATGGTTGACGCCGTTCATGGTTGCTTATCAGCTTGCTTTAGGATTCGTGCAGAATTTTTTTTTTAAAAAAATAAAGCTCCACCAAAACACTTCTCCTATACTATAGCCAATGCATGCAACTGTAACGATTCAACTATTTTTTTCCTGTAATCGAGCAGGCCCGTACCAGCAAAATGCAAGAGAAAAAAATCGATTGAAAATTGCTTGATCAGATTTTTATCTACTCCGAATGTTTCAAGATGGAACAAATGAACCAACCTGTGGAACTTGCAAAAGGAAGGAAAAAAAAACCTACCTGTAATACAAATCCAGGGCGCCTCTACATGCACAACAGATTTCTTAATAATCAAACTTGGCGTATCTTGACCAGAACGCAATCCAGCAGAACCACGGTGGCACGGAGGGCGTTGACGAGCGAACCGCCAGCAGAATGATTTCCTGCACAGCTTGGCTTGACGACGCTCATCATCAAACGGGACTAATCACACGATCAGCTCAGCGTCAGCGTACGCACGGTCCACAAATACGAGCGTTATTAAACCTCGGAGCAAGCACAGCTACCCCTACAATAATCCAACAGAGCAGCTTTGAAATTCAGCAGGCCGGCAGCAACTTGAGAGCCCATTTGCACTCCTGTTGTCACGAACATCACGATGTCGTCCTATGATCGTCCAGCAGGGCAGCATGGCTGTGCGCATGAGTGTGCCGTGTGTTCGAATCATTGAGCAGTTCGATCGCTTCGCTACTCGCTTAGCTCCAACAGAAAATTATAATTAAGAACATGGGATGGTATGGACTAATTGTCCTCCCCTGATTAGGCGAGCGTAAGTGTAGTTCAGAATTTAGATAAGATGGCTGGTCCCATCGATCTGCCATCTAGTACAGTACTCCTTGTTGATTAATTGGCGGGCCTGAACCTGAACTGCTGCTGTTCCCTCACCGAAGAGTGAAGCTGATTAGTGGAGTAATAGCCAGTTAATCAATTCTTTTTTTCCTCTATCTTTGTCTCTATATATCAGCGCCCATCAACCATCCTCCAGTGAAGAGGGAGGGAGCTAGGCGCGCGTTCAGTCAGCGCGGCACCACTCGTCGGCGACCATCCATCGACCGATCGGTCGGTCGATCGGCGTCATCAAGCATGGGCAACAGCCTCCGCTGCTGCCTGGCGTGCGTGCTGCCCTGCGGCGCGCTGGACCTGGTCCGGATCGTGCACCTCAGCGGCCGCGTCGACGAGTACGGCCGCGCCGTGTCGGCGGGCGAGGTGCTCGCCGCGCACCCGAACCACGTGCTCAGCCGGCCCTGCGCCTCCTCGTTGGAACTGCAGCAGGGGGAGGCGCGCCGCCGGATACTCATCGTGGCGCCGGACGCCGAGCTCGAGCGCGGGGAGATCTACTTCCTCATCCCGGCCGCGTCCGTCCCCGACAGCGCCAAGAAGAAGCGGGGAGGCGGTGCCGCCCGGCACGTCCGCAGCAAGTCGGAAGGCAGCGACGTCGCCGTCAACAGCGCTGATCGTCAGCTCGGGCTGGTGAGCGCCGCGATCGCGTTGTCGCCGGAGCGGACGGCGACGACGCCGACGCCGACGAGGAAGGAGAAGAGGACGCAGTCGCAGCAGCACCGCCGGTGCATGAGCACCGGCAGCCACGCCTCGCCGTGGCAGCCGCACCTCGCGAGCATCGTGGAGGACCTCTGACGTCTGACCCCGACCGAGCTCCGGCCGAGGAGTTCAGCGTGCGTGCATCGTGATGTGATTCCCCGCCCTCTGGTGTATCATAGCTGCTTGGTAAATATTTTTCGTTTCGTTTATTTCTCTCCTTCAGCTCCTCTAAACTGTACATTCCCGGTTTGAGCATTCCGTGGAACTGCCCTGCTTGTAACGAATTTTGAAAGTTTTTTTTTTTTGCAATTTCTTGTTTGGTTGAAAAAAAAAGTGAAGAAAACAATAGTTCATGATTCCATCTCGATCTCTTGTATGAACTAGAAAATGGAGGCTGGATTGGAAACAAAATCGGGCAAATCCTGTCAAAATTGTGTTCTAGCTGCCAACTTGCACGTGAACCTGTATGCTGCTGTGCATCAACATGCCATGTTTCCAAAGTCATTTCTCGTAGCCCTTTTTCTTTCGCAGGTTTTAACGAAGATAGGAAAAAAAGAAAGGGAAGATAGGAAAAAAAGAAAGGGAATAAACACATGGCTCGGGGGGATCCATCAGCCTGGACCATAATAGCACCCGCACAATGAGTTGAGCGCTAATAGTGAATAGACGACGCATAATTAGCTCAAGCACAATTGGCCGGGTTGTTGCTGCTGTGTTTCTAAATCTTTTTTTATTAATTATACTCTCTCCGTTATTGAAATATTAACATTGTTGACTTTAATATTATCATTGATTATTCGTTAAACCAGCTCGAGAAAATTAAATCAAATTAGTTTCACTGAGTGATTTATTGTAGCATTTGGATAAAATTTCTTTGAAATTTTAGTCTTTGAATTTGAGATAGTTTTAAAATTGTTTTAGTGATTTTCACATTTTGTTGTCCCAGCTACGACAATATGGTTAACTTGGGCAGGGCTCGCTTGCATTGGAAATTTGGAATGAAGCTTCAGGAAGAAAGCTTTCCAGGGCCAGGCTGGGCCTCCTGTTTGTGGCTGAAAATGGACACACTGTAGTTCAGCACCTTGGCCCATGCGCGTCACAAAGGAACTCTTGGGCCTTGCGTTGTATTGAGCTCTGATGATTCCGTTGGAGTACTCGAGCCTTGTTAGGCCGAAAAAATTCCTCAGGTCCCCCGAATTTGGAGTCTGAGTCAGAGACACTTCCAGGAACTTTGATCCTCTCGACAAAAATGCTCGAGTTACTCCTATTTGTATCAGTGGTCGAGCTTGAAAAATCCCATTTTTTTGTGAAACGAGCTTGAGTTACAAGATGTTTTCTTAAGAAAGTTTCTAACACGAGGTCCATGCCTACCTTTAGCTTCAATGAAGCTACGTCGAATTGTACACTTACGGTCCCTTTCCATGACTCCACCCATACGGTCTAGGACCCCACCTGATGTGTCCTCACGAGTACACGTCACCAACAATCGTCGTCGACGTCGGCATGCCACCTCGCCACGAGCCCCCAACGCAGGCATCGCGAAGTCGCGGGGAACCGGCGCGCTGCCGACGCCTGGACGCGCGAACGTAATCGCCTCGCCTGACTCACCCGGCGTCACTATCAGCGTCGTCGACGAGCCCACGTTGACATGAGTGAATCGCACGAGGCGCACGGATCCAGAATAAATCCGACGCGGCCGGCATGCCGCCACCTGGGCGCGGGAATCGGGACGCCGCCGCCGTCCAATGACCGCCTCCCACGTTGGGGACCTCGCCATGTCAACCACGGCCGCAGCAGCTTTCCTTCCCGTAACCCGTTCACCTTCTCCTCGCGAAGCGAGCTGGGTTCGAAACCGATTAAACGGCCACGCGCCGGAGTGCGCCGCCAGATCCATCATTCACAGCGGAGTAAAAATTTCAAATCCCGGAGAAGAATTTACGCAGAGCAAGAGCAATCACGTCCACCGGGAGCTCTCGGTGTAGAAGAAGGCCATGGGGAACAGCATATACAGGTTCATCTGCGGTCTGTGCGCGCCGTCGTCGCACGACCTCGGGCTCCAGAGCGCGCACCCCGCCGTCGCCGCGCTCGGCCGCGACGTCCTCAACTTCGAGGCCACCTCGCAGGTGAGCTGCGGGCCTGCGGCTGCTCTTCGTGTTACGCTGTCAGTTACAACGAGCTGTGGGTAGGGTAACCGTGTCGCTGATTTGGGGCTGTGTGTGTGGATTTTTTCAGGTTCCGGATGGGCTGAGCCGGCACGTCGTCTCCTCCGAGAAAGCGCAGGAGAATTGGTACTGTAACAACGATGACTTTTTTTTTTCGTGAAAGGCCATTTTTTGATCAGCTTTCTATATTTGGTAACAGAAGAACACACTTTCTCTGTTCTTAAATTAAAGTCACCGTTGGCTTTTAATTTTAATTTTGACTTTTTGTCTTATTAAAAAAATTTAATAAAAATTATATATTTTATTATAATTTGATTAATCATTAGAGTTAATTTGAATTACAACTTAGAATTTTAACTAATTTTTTAAATAAGACGAAAGGTCAAAATTGAAATTAAAAGTCAACGTCAATTTAAAAATGGAAGAAGTACTCAATTTTAGGGTAGTGACAAGAGTTGCCGCAAAAATAGCAAGAGCAAATATCTCGCTATGATTAATAATTTTTTTATTAAAAATGAATACTCATAGTTAATGTTAAAAGTTAGTGAATATTTCAAAATAGGGCTGAGTAGATACTATGATTTTTTCCCCCGAGGTTTGACGAGTATTGCTGCAAAACTAACGAGAGCCAAAAATTTCGTTGCAATTATCAAAGTGTTGTTAGAATATCTCTAACAATTATTCAGATTTAAGTCAACAGCTAGTCCCACATGTTAGTTGCATGCAAGATAGATCAGAGACCCAGAAAATTCTCCAAATGTACTTAGGTTTATGGGGGACAAACAACTTGGGGATGCTCTTAGCATGCTAAAAATTCGTTTCGCCGATCGATTGAAGGTACAACAAGCTGCTCGTGGCATGGAAGAAGACCCGGCGGCCGCCCAAGACGCCGGAGGAAGCTGCGCGCTTCGTCGTACAGACGCTCAAGAACCACCAGAAAGCAGACGTCGAGGTACGCTGCTCAACATCCAGCTCCGCAACAGCAACGGTGATCGCACCGCAGCGAGGCCGATAACAAAATGGATCCTCTGTTCATGTAACCGTGTTGTTGCAGGGCTTGTTGGTTTTCTACGGCCTGCCGGTTCCCAGCGGCCCCGCGGGTCCGCCGAAGCCTCAAGACGCCAAGTTCGAGCTGCACACGCTCCCGGTGAGACTCTTGCCTCTTGCTCTGCCGCCACGGCGCCACCCCTGGAATTTTTCCCTGGCCGCACTGACGACGGTGTAAGTAACGAATGCTCTTGCCGGTTTAATGCCCAGATCGACGCCAAGTCGGTGGCCGACGGCGACACGATCACCGCGTACGTGGACGCGTCCGACCCCCGCGTCCGCGGCAGCGTGCCCCGCGACGTGCAGAAGGCGGCGGAGGAGCGCGCCAAGGCGCGCGCCGCCAAGGACTACCACAAGGCCGACGCGCTGCTCAAGACCATAGTGGACGCAGGATTCAGGTGACCACGACTCAGCATGAATGGCATCAGTTTGGCTTCACTCAGTTGTCGCTTCTCTGAAACTCTTATGCGACCAATGCAGGCCGGTTCCGAACGCGAGCGGCGAAGAGGTGCTCGGGAAGAAGTACATAATCAGGCTGAGGTTTGTGCTGCGCTGATCTGCTGTTTTGACGGGCCTGTGATCATCAGGAGCGCGTGCCTTGATTGGTTCCTGCAAAGATCGAATCCTGCTGATGCGACGCGGGTTGCTTGAGTGTGCAGGGGGCTCGATGCGCCGGAGAAGGCGATGCCGTACGGCAAGGAGGCGAAAGAGACGCTGCTGAAACTCGTTCAGGGGAAGAGCCTGAAGGTCTTCGTGTACGAAGAGGACCGGTACGGTAGGTGCGTCGGAGATATCCACTGCGACGGTGTATTCGTGCAGGAGCATATGCTGAAGAAGGGATGCGCATGGCACTACGACGCCTACGATCAACGCCCGGAGCTCGCCAAGGTATTCGGCTTGATAGAGCATTAGTCAATCATTTTCATAAGAAAAAACAGAGAGCAAATAATTGTTTGAATATCTCTGCAATCCTTTATTTGCTTAATCAAACAAAGAGAATATTTGTTGGTTTTCCCTACCAGTGGGAAAAACAGGCGCAGGCCGGCCGCAAGGGGCTGTGGGCGTCGTCGAAGCCTCAGAAACCATGGGAATGGAGGAAGGACAAGCGCAACGGAACGGCTTGAATTGAACAGATCCTTGGTTTCGGTACATGCTGTGTGTGTTGTATGGACAGTGGTTAATATGTTATTTAGCCCGAAGTTGTACCTGATCACCATTGCAGGTTGTGCAGTGTGAACGTAAATATGTGTAGTACACTGGAAGGTCCATGCAGGGCTGCTAAAGCAAATGTACATATAATATATTACATCAGATCTGTTTCTGCGTATTATCTTTTTCCTTGACTGATACACCGGATTAACTGGGAATCATCAACCTGCAGAAACGTGCAGCTCAGAGTTTTTTAGCCAGGCATATTTTGCAACTTTTGTTTTCTTTGTGGTGCCTGTAACGACTACCTTAGCAAGCTTCTAATCTCTGAAGTCTTGACATACTTTTATACTACTTGGCTGTTCATGAACACCACCAGTTTATGCCTAAGGACTAAGGAGACCAATAAACGGAACGGATCTGAAGATCTAGAACGATGGGGACCTGTACTTGCCAGTGTTGCAAAGAACTCAAAGTCGTCCTCATGCCAGCCATGCCATCGTCGCTAACATTCCCTTCCGCTCACCGTTGCCAGACAAAACTGCTTCTGTATGATTCCGGAATGCCTGCCTCTCTTCCACCAGATCATCGCCATGTTATGAATCTGACAACTCTCACAGCTTCGTTTGGAACGCGAGCAGTGAGTCATGAGTCACGACCGGTTCTTGTAAAACCCAGAAAATTCCCACGAGACCTTCAAGTTGCAAACTGGCTGAATCAATTCGACAGCTCTAGTTCAGTTCAGAGACATACCCCTGTACTGTAACTATCAGCATATGTTTCGCAAAGATGTCGGGTCACCGACACCCAGAGGGAGAGAGAGAGAGAGAGAGAGAGAGAGAGAGAGAGAGAGAGAGAGAGAGAGAAAGAGAGCGAACCCGACACGTGGGTCCAGGTCACCATCTCCTCGGACCCCACTTGGCACTGTGGCTGATCAGCGACACTGATGAGCGCGACCACAACATGGATGGCCAGGAAGAATAACGCGAGAACAAAATGCAATCGTAGCCCAAGTGTCCGCGCCGTTGCTCGTAGTCAAGAGCAAATCGACAGAGGATCGTGCTTTGTTTCGATCTGGCCATATCGAGCTTAGATCACCCAGTGTGCTCAGTGCTCTTCTCGCTGAGTCGCTGCGCTTCTCGTGCCGTCGATCGGCACCCAGCTCCGCGTCGACCTCCGAGTAAAAAAGTTGCTAGAAATGCAGTGCTAGACGACCTGTGCATACGACAAGGCAGTAAGACGCGGGAGAGATTCCGTCGCCCGGCCACTCAATTGCGCCCGGAACTTACAAAAAGTTTCCACCTTTCATCCCTCCTCTTCCACCGCTGGATCTCGGTGCTCTCCCCCGTCACTCCCATATCATCCCTCGTCGTCGTGATCGGATCCCAGACTAGGCGGCGACCGAGCCCTGGATGGGAGATGAATGGCTCCGGACGTCAACTCCGGCATCGGCCATTCGTCGTGACCATGTGGCGGCAATAAAAATCGGACAGTGGCCACGCGCGTCGGCGACGACCGGGTAACACTGAAGCTTCTGTTTCCCGATCGAGGATCTAATTAACGGCTAGCGTGCTGGCACGGTGCTGTCACGGATCGAAGGCTTATTAAAAGTTCTCTCGACTGTTATGCGATGACAAGGTTATAGTGCGTCGTGTTCCCTGGCCCTGGACACCAGCAGCTGGAGCTCTGTCTCGCCCGACCTGCGGAGGAAGAAGCGGCTGAGGCGGCGTCGTGAGGCGGCTGAACTGACGCTGTCAAAGAAATCGTGCCGATTCGCACGCCCTGCGAAGTCGCGATTGATCCCCGGAAAATGAGGCTCCTGAAAGTAACGGCGGCTGTCGTCGCCTGTCACCGCGTGAGGTTTGGGCATCAACTGCTCACGTCGCTGCCTGTCCTCTGAATGTGTGTTGACTCGATGCCGTTCTGCTAATGCTCAGGTAAAAAAATAACTACAGCAACAGCAGCTTCAGACAACCAAGAATGAAACTTCCCAAATTTACGTAAACTGCACAGAACTTACCATATCGCGCGAACACAAATGCAAGTTATATTTAATTAGGAGTATGGTTTGACAAGTCACCAAAAGTCGAATAATCCACACTAGTACCCTTACCCTACCGTGTGGACCAACAACCGTCCTCACGTAGTATGAAGTATACTGTTAGCATGAACAGAAGCATTTCAATCCGACAAACGACGGGTCTCGCATAAATGCGGTGCTCGATTAGCTGGACGATCAGTAGCACTAGTACCACTGCTCTCGATCGTCACTTGATCCAGTCTTAATGCCCTTCAAAGCATGCAAGCGAATGGAGTACCCGCATCGTCAGAATCAGCAATCCTTCACATCACAAAAGCAGTGCTTAATTTGTCTAATTAATTCAGTACGAGTTCATGATGTACTTACTGATCGGACGGCTCACCCGGACCTCGCTATCTACCCCTACGTAGAGACACATCACTCTAAGACCTGTTTGTTATAGATTTTCATTACTTCTGAGAGTTACCTTTTGGAAGATTTAAAACTAAGATGCTTCTAAACGTTGAGAAGCCACAAGCATACTGAGAGTATACTATAATTCTAGAGAAAATTTTTAAAATTCTTGGAACTCGTATTAATTCCTATCTAGTTACAGAAATTCATAAGGGCATGGTTTTCTTCGATCTTCCAATAGCTTTCAGCCTTGTGTTGCGAATTATGTATGCTTGTTCTGGCCAGCGGCTTAGGATTCGCTCCGCTCATTTCAAAATTATTATTGTTAGGATAAAAATAACACGTCGTTAGTTGTTACAAAATGCATGAGTTCGGTTTCTTAATCGCATCAGAGTGGACCTATCGGCGTATCCAAGGTTGGTTTGGGACCAAACTACTCGCCCCAACACGAGATTAAATAGGAGAGCTATACGTGTTCTTGTCACTAGCTGGGAGTGCTGGTTGGGGTTGGGGTAGAGGGTCATCATCAATTTTGTTGGTGTCTTGTTGAAGGGTCGCCCTTGTGCGGGGTCTCCGTCTCCTCCGTGCGTGCCCCTGATGCCTTCTCACATGGGGCAATCTATGACCAACAGGAAAATGCATGTAATCACTGTGTCAGCAGCTCCAAGGCCTCGGTCCCGACCACCACCTGGGTATGGATTCCTTCCTAATTGCATTCCAAATTTGTTGTGAGCTCTGTGGAAACATAGTCCAGGTGATGTAGAAGTAAAATACGCACAATGCCCAAAGTAAGTTTAAATCATGCATGTCCCCAATGTGTAGTGATATTGTGTGTGAGAATCGGCGTGGCTTAACCTTTGCTGTCCTGTTCTTGGTACACCATCGAGCAGACTCCTAGCTAGGAACGGTAAGCAACAGTCCTGTCAATTCAGTACCTATACGAATTAGAACTAGCAAAAGGCTTCGTGGCTTGAGGTACATGGAGGAAAAATATAAGGGATAGTACAGTTAATAAACAGCCATGACCATGCACACAATATTAGTATAAGTTTTCAGGAACTAAAAAGCACTCCATGCACACAAACACAAAAGATTTGCAAGGAGATAGTATATAGCAATACTACATAGCCATGCCCATGCTATGCTCATACATTATTTTCTTTTCCATTTACACACTGCTACAAACTTAATTCACCGTAACACCTTGAGAAGCTCTTCTTCAGATGTGAACGTTAGTACTCGACCTATGCAGACTTGCAGATCAGTAAAAACTGGTCCAGTTTACCTTCACCATGCAACGGCAACACCAACAACATGCGCACATTGATTCATGATGGGTGCACCATGAGTCCATGACCACGAGGTTGACGAAAGCATTAAACCCTCTGCGCTGCTGGTGCGGTGGTCCCGCGGCCGCTGACGGAGGCCAGCGCGCTCCTGACGGTGGCGGCGACGCGGCAGCTCTTGAACGCACTGAAGCTCTCGTGCCGCACGCTGAAGCATGCCGCCGGCGCCTGCTCCTCGTCGCTGTCGCTCCCGGCCGAGAACGCGAACACGCGGCTCCTCATCGACGAGGAGGCGGCCGACTGCGCGCTGCGGAACGACAGCGACCACGACGCCGAGGAGGACGAGGACGTGGAGGAGCGGGCCGAAGACAACGTCGGCGAGCCTGACGGCCTGGGTCGTCGATGGCGCAGGAGGATGATCTTGGGCAGGACGGCGCTGAAGACGCCGTGCTTGCACTGTTTACTCTTGTTGGTGGCTGCTGCGACCGGGGACTTGTGGGTGGCCGTAGCATGCTTGGCAGTGTAGTAGGACGGCGGCGGCTTGAGGGGCGGGAGAGTGGCGGCGGAGACGGCGTCGTTCTTGGGCGTGCCCGGCTGCGACTCCCAGAGGAAGGGCACGGACCCCGCCGAGGCCACGCCGTAGTACACCCGGAACGACGGCGCGGCGACGGAGCTCTCCCTGGAGAAGAGCTTGGAGAACACCTTGCTCCCCCCTTGCTTCAGCTGGAGAGGAAGCTCCTCCTCCTCCTGCTGCTTGTCCTTGTCCTTGTCCCTGCTGAGGATTTCCGCCATGGTTGTGGTCATTTTGGCAGGATCAGCGATTCAGTGGTGGAGAGAGAGAGAGAGAGAGAGAGGGGGGGGGGGGGGCAGAGAGCAGGGAGGACCGGAGGAAGAGAGAAGGATGCGAGGTCGTGTTGCGTCCGGCGGTATTTTATGCACCTCCAGACAGCACCGGTATATTATTTATAACGGAACTTTGAGCTGTTAACTCCTCATTAATTAATTATCTGTTGGGTTGTCAGATCAAGACATTAGAGCTGACTTTGAATTTTATTACTATTGCTCGCAGGATAGACCAGCTGGAATTTACAGCAGACACTTTACAGATACGTTGCTCTGCTTGTGAGGAGGACTAGGCGACATCGAAGTATATTCAGACTGACAATCCTGCCATTCTTTTTTATCTCTTCTTACTGTAGGAGTAGTAATCCAGTATGCTTGGTTTTATAAAAAGAAAAGGAAAGAATGTGTGAATCAGTCAGTCATTATACTTGAAGCTGACTTATTTTCACCCTTGGTTATTTGCATATCAGCTCCTATTCTACTGCTAGTACATAGGAGTACCACGGCTCAGTAGTACAGGCATCGCCCGTCACTATCCTCATCGGCTGCACATTAACTTCACATCTACATCGACGAATCAACAACACTGCTCGCTCCATCCCATTTTATTTGCAGTTGCACACGGAAATTAAAAAATAGAAAAAGTAAAATATTTTGAACACGAACAGAGATAGAGTAAAAATATATTGAAAAGAGAAAAAATTATTTCAATAAATGATAATAACTTATAAATTTAAAAAAAAACTTAAAGAGTTTATAATAACTTATAATTTAAAACAAAAAGATTAGTAGGTGCATACGACAAAACACATTTCATCATGCACGGAATGAACACCTCAACCCAATCAACACCATAAATAATCCCCATAATTTGTGACATCCATGCACCGAATGAACACCTCAACCCAATCCACACCATAAATAATCCCCATAATTTCTGGTTCACAGGAGCTTGATCTTGACACATAGGTTATCCTTAAATGCTGAAATTTCATAAAAATTTATAGAAATCAGTTCAATTTCATCGAAAAATATAAAAATTAGAATTTTTCCTGTGTTTCATAAAGCTTACAAGCTGAATTTGTTGGATGGATACTCGAAGCCAATGGTAGCCAAGGTTAACAAAACCACGAAAATCGGTCTAGTTTTTGTGATTTTCGATGAAACCAAATCCGTTCGGTTTCATTGGACGATCACTTTTTATTTTAAAAATAAAAAATTAATAATTTGAAAAAATCAAAGTTTCAAAAAAGGTAAAATTGGTCGATAAACCAGTAAAACATGGATATACCAGTGAAGCCGGTGGATTTCAAACTTTGAAACTTAAAAACCGATAAAATCAATAATATCAAACCGGAAAAACCGACCGATTTTTAATCAAATTTTGATTTTTTTTATTTGAAACAATTTTTGACCGATTTTTACGGTTCTTATGATTTTTTGTTAAACTGATCCTGACGTTTTACCGAACTAAAAGTTTGATGGTAGCATGAACGAAAGCTTGTAGTAGTAATCCAAAATACGTGCCACCGCCATGCACCACCTTCTACATTATTTACCTCTCCTGCCACTAATTACTTCATGATCAATTAACTTATCAGGAAAAGAAAATATGCTGTAAGTAGTCCGGTTTGGCCGGTTTTTGAAACCTACTCAAGGCGCGATATATGCTTTCCATAGATAGACCGAGTACGGAGAGCCCTTGGCGCATGCCTGGACGAACACTAGAGCGGTTCAATTTCGTTGAACTCGCCGACGGCGGCGCACTGAATCTCTGGACACATAGGTTCGCGTGTCGACGCATGCAGCGGAACGGCACGAGCGCTAGTACCTCCATGCGCTGTTCATTCATCGTCATCGATCTTCTCCCTGACCCGTTTGTGTTCAGTTGCTTGCATATGGCCACGTACTCAAATCGGACATCTCTATCCACGACAGACGGATGAGCCAGGAGGTATAGCCCGCTCGCCTCGGGGATGGGAGATCCGGCCTCCGGCCGTTGGAAGGCGGTTGCCCACCGGCGACGGCGAGCTACTCCTACTACGCGTCCAGTGGAATGAATGCGGACGGCCGCACCAGGAGGCGATGGTGGAGCGTGTGTTGCCATCCATCCTTGCTTGCCGCTGCCCCTCAAGCGGCGGCGCGCCTCGGGACGCGGAAGCCTGGCCAGCGGTCGGTCACCTACGCACCGGCCTCGGCTCGAGTGAAATGAACCGGCCGTAGCAAGCGTCCCATTCCATCCCTTCCGGTCGGCTCCCTTTCTGATGAAACTGTTCCAGCGCCGCTGCACCTACCGGCTCCCTCGAGCGCACCGTCACCTCCCATACCCAGCGGGATATGGTTACATGCGTGCTGTCGGCCCAGATTTCGGCCCTGTACATCCAAAAAGACATTAGGGCCAGCGAAGGCCCAAATTGTTGAAATAGTTATTAACAGACATGCAGCACACGTTACGCAGAAGCGTCGATATGTCCGAGTGGTTAAGGAGACAGACTTGAAATCTGTTGGGCTACGCCCGCGCAGGTTCGAACCCTGCTGTCGACGACTTCTTTTTGCGTTTTTTTTTCACGGGGCGCGAACCTTCCAGCTGCGAATGATTAAACTCTAAAACCGAGTAATATTCCTGATCGGCATGTCTAACCACATGGAACAAAACCATTATCCAAATCAAATCAGTAGATGGCGATGGGGTTCTAAAAAAAATCTGCTCATTACACTGACACGCGCCTCTATTATTAGCCTGTTGCTTGCATGTCGCAACAACCCCAGCTGACAAGGGAATGATTGCTATAAAAAAAAAGGAAAAAGAAAGATAATTATACTCCAAATAATTTCCTATCTCTTTTTTGGCTAACATGTTTTTCAGTTCCTACGAACAAGAATTCACTTCCCATACCTTTATGAGTTTTTTATATAAAAAAATTCCATCCCCTTATGAGTTTGTGAAAAAAGAGAGTATGTTTTCCTAAAATAAAACCGGTTCACCTTTTTCTGGATCGCACTTCTGTCCTTTTCACCAGTTCTTGTTTTCCAGGGGACTAGATCACCTTAGCTTGGAAGAAAAGGTTCCTCCATCCAAGCCAGAGCAGAAGCAAAGCCACTAATTTGATTCCATAAAAAAAAAAGCAAAGCCACTAATTAATCTAATCTCACAACCGTCCTAATCTAATATTACTGTATAGTAATATCCTGATTTTTAAAATAATAGAAATTTAGTACTCTTCTCGTTCCTTTTTATAAGTATTTTGGATCCGAACAAAAGAGTGAAAAAGGTTGGCTGTTCTGAAAATGACTAATTTTTAAAGAATACTCTCTCTATTTTTGAATTAATGTCGCTGTTGATTTTTAAATTTAATTTTGACTATTCGTTTTATTAAAAAAATTTAATAAACTTTACATATTTTGATATAATTTGATTTATTATTAGAGTTATTTGAATCACAATTTAAATTTTTACATATTTAAATAAATTTTTTAAATAAAATAAATAGTTAAAGTTGAATGCAAAATCAACTACGTGAATTTAAAAACGGAGAGATTACAAATAACTTGCCGGAGCTAGCAACAACCAAAGGAACGAAGACTCCAAGCTTGCTCTCCGTCAGTTCCATTCCATCCCAAGAACACAGCAGACGGGATTGCGTGGAGCCGTGGAGGAGAGAAGTCAACGAGGTAAGCTGCATCTGAATCTTGCTGTCCTGATATCCATTTTCAGTTGCTTGTATACTATCGTCCTCCAATTCGATAAGACGACAATTGTTCTCGCGTCCATAGAGCTGCGATTTGATGCTGCTCGTCCCCTCTTTCCCAAACGGAAACGGTGCCCCGTGGAAATTGGGTGGAAAAAAAGGGAATTAGTGAAGCGCTATGCTCTGGTGAATCTGCTGCTTCCGCCATCTGGCGTGATGCCCGAAATTAGTTTTTGGGATCATTTGAGCTTGGTTTGGGTAGTCCGTATGGTCTGAGTCTGGTGGATTTGGTGCTCAGGATGAGCATGTCTTGCAACAACGGATAGCACGAGCTTCTAGTCCCAAGTCCCAGCTTGCTTACCTTCGAGCTTGATATTTTTTTTAATAAGGAAACGGAGCGTGAATTGATCCTAGCTCCATTAGGTCGATTGACCTGAATCTGCTACTTCACCTGATTTACATGGTGAGGCGAGAAGGGTCCTAGGATCCATTCGATTCGTATTTTGTACTAGTTCAACAATTGACTGAAATGGGTTTCCCCAAGTGAAGAAATTCCGGACCAACTTGCTTGATTTCACTTGTATCCTTGCCCCCTCTGTCTCTCAGATAGTTCTACTTCTCCATACTGACAGGTTATTGAGCAGATATGAAGTGTTCAACGAGGAGGCTCGCGTTTGTGCTTTCACTGGGAATAGCATTCTCAGTTGCTGTTGCAGGGAGAGGGTGTCTAAATAACATTTTGGGCAAGTTTTGAATTCACCCCTTTTTATTCTGTTGGCATTTTTTCATCCCAGAATATCGGAAGCAATAACATGTACTCACAAGTGCAAAGGACTAGAGAAAAGGCACTAAACTGTTGGAAGTAGTAGTGCACTTCCAGGTTATGTTTTGGTTTTGTTTTGATGTCAAAGTTAGAAAGAGTTGCATTTTGCCAGGTAAGGTGCATATATATGCGCTGCAGTGTTTTTGCTGCCTTGTTTTGAGAATTGTGTTTATTATGTTTTTTGTGCAATCTATTGCTTATCAGATACATGAACTAGTGATAATAGTAACAAAGTTTTTCGTTTTTTTTTTCCATGACGAACTTATATTCAGAAATATGCATTGATTCATTAAAAGAATACTATGATGCCGACGCCATAAAATTTACCTACCATATCTTTAATGATCATGTTTTCTTATGGAATTTTAAGCTCCATCTGTACTTATCATATGATCAATCTGCTCTACTGCATTGGTTTCAGCTGACAATAGCTCACCCAATGCAAGCAAGGCGATAAGCCTGACTGCAGCTAATGGAAATATGTGTCAACTATGTGAGCAGTACTCAGCTGAGGCCCTGCTCTACCTCAAACAAAATGAAACCCAGACTGAGATTCTTAGCATTCTCCACCATGCATGCGCAAGTACTGCTCCCCTAACACAACAGGTGTGGAACTATGGGTAACTCAGTATCCCTTCCATGGATGGTTTCATTTTGTTTTTTAGTAATATGTTGTTGTTACTCTGTTGCAGTGCATTACGCTGGTCGATTACTACATACCCCTTTTCTTCTTGGAGGTTTCCACGGGAAAAGTTCTGCGAATCTGTTCATCTTTGCAAGAAGGGGACAGAGATTCGCCTACCGACTCGAGAGGGTGCTTGTGGCATATGCCACCATGTTATTGTTGAAGTTCTTATATTGCTGAAAAACCCTAACACACAGGTCTTAGCCTTTTTTTTTCAATGTGTCACTTGTGTTTTGTACAGCTTTGTACTTTGTACATAGTTTGAATGTTTGCTTTAACTTTTCAGACGGAGGTAATGGACATACTCCTCAAAACATGCAGCAAAGCGAAGAACTATGAACAACAGGTGAGCTAAGCTCCAAAAATGAAACTCAAAAATATCATAAGATGAATGCATCAGCCTGTAATTAGGTATTTGCAAAAAAATCTTTTATTAAGAAAAAACACATCATATCATATATTTTACTATTTTTCTACTAGGTCGGACAATAAAATCAGTGAGACAGGAGAAACCTTGAACTCAATTGACACATTAGAAAGTAAATACTTTAATACTTCAATCAGTGCAGTCCTTCTCTGTTTTCTTGAATGTGTCTAAGGATGCACCAAGCTCAATACCTGAGGTTTCCTTGAGTACCTACTATATTTCAACACGTAGATAATTGTCTCTGTAATTTGGTTATTGCCTTGCAGCTCTTATGAATTGAAAGGTAATACAAGATAATGGGTTTCCTTCATTCAGTTTTGATAATACACTGCTCTTTTAATCTATGCCCAGTGCAAGAGACTGGTGGTCGAGTATATCCCACTAATTCTAGTAAAGGGCCAGAGCTTCCTTGAGACAACAGATGTCTGCTCTGCGATACATGCATGCAAAACAGGCGCACAAGCATCAACTGGAACCATTGTTCTATCCGCTTCCTCGTGAAGCTGATGTGAATCAGGGTAAGGCTAAACTGCATGGAGATACAACTGGGGAACAAGCATGAAAGTCCAACGCCTGTTGGATATTGTTCCTTCATTTCTGAAACACATTGATTAGCAAACATTTGGCTGTGTAAAAATCTTGTATATTATGGAGCCCTATACTACACATGTTTTATTGTACAATAAACTGAGCACGCACAGCTATCTCAAAGCATTGGATCGACAAGTTGCCAAAAATTATCACATTGTCATATATTGTTTGGTACAGCAACGGTGAATTCAATTTCTGGCAAGCAGTCCATATTTGTGTGGGTGGCCATGGACAGAAAAAATTAGAAGCTGGGAGGGAAAAAATCAAATTTTGTTTGGAGCAGATTCAAACATAAAATTGAAACTTCAAAAAGGTTCAATACATTGGCAACAGTAAACAGTTTCCAGAAATCTTTAGAAAATCCACACGCCATTTTTGGCGTGAAATTCTCGCAGAGTACTAACAGTTTATTTCAATTCACTACAAAATTACGTAATTCCAGAAAAATCCAAACATACTAACGGTCCACAAGTCTGCTAATATTTTCTTATCGCAAAAAAAAAAGGGTGTAACATAAGCAAGACACCGAAGCACATCAAGAATTAATTCGTCATAACATAGATAGAATTACAGATGCTGCAGATCCAAGTCTTGATTTACATCCTTGTACTTTGCACATAACATCGCACCATGATTTCAAGTTGTGTACGCTGTTGAGACCATCTCATTGTAACCTCTCCTTTCTAAGCCTCTCAAGCTCCTTCACCATCTGCCAGTGTTCCATCGAAAGGCTCTTCTCACCAAAGCTTGAAGCCGTTATTTGTGGCATCGTCAGCCTTCTGCAGATCAGCACAAGGGAAGTCAGCTAAAGTAATTATTTTCTGTTGGTGGAATTGAGCATAATTTTCTTTTCTTTTTTTTGTCTTTCTTTTGTCCTTCTGCCACTGAAGAAAATGAAAGATTAATCTTCTTACTAGCTCTTCATCGTGGCTGGATCTAACCACGGTAAAATGGAGAAGAGGACGGAGAAATTTATTCCATAGCGACAACATCATCTCCGCCGTGATGTGATCATCCGAAAACTAATTCTCCATGTTGTCGTTCCAAGAAAATTGTTGATGTCGTCGTCGACACCATCACCTTCGTTGGAGCCATCATAGAGACCATATCCTGTTATAATTTTTTCTCTGAGTCTAAGAGTGTAGATCCGAGAGTTTCTGTGTCGGTAATAGATCTGTGGTTCGGAGGTGGTCAATACCTTCGGATCCGGTCGCTGGAGTCGAGGAAGACGATCCGACCATCTGCTCTTTGTCGGTGCGGTCCTCTGCTCTTGGGCAGCGTCGGTCGGTGGAGAGGGCAGTGGCGTTGTAGTCACGGCGACGTCGTCGATCTCTCGGTGGCGACGGTCGTCGTGGCGGTGGTGCTTCCCGTCGGCACAGCGCTCCCTCACAGATCGGGTTTAGGGATGTCGGTGGAGTGCGGCGGTACGGATAAACTTAGGTCATGAGTTCCGGCTGACCCCCCACCTCTATTTATTGTGGCGCTGTTGACAGGGGCCCACCAGCCATAATGGGCTGGGCGCCTCCGATCAAGGCGTGATTAGGTCAAGGGCCTATTAAGACTGTTAGGCTAAAACAGGTGAAGATCAATTCCTAACATTCTCCCCTTTGATCTCACTTTATACTTTTATCTTTATTGCTTTTTTTAACTTCACTCATTCCATTACAGATTAATGCATAGAACTGCCTCATCGTCACGGTCAATCGCCGATAGACTTAACAGCTACAATATATTTTTCTGTTTTGAAATAGTTACTATACATTTTAGGCCATCTTTTAGTTCAGAAATCACAGGCTTTCTCTTAAACCCATGCCGGCAACATATTCAATAAATACTCTGGGTGGTAAGCCTTTAGTAAGCGAATCCGCTAGCATCTTTGCGGTGTTTATATGCTCAAGACTTATGATTTGATCTCGAACTTTATCTTTCACAACATAGTACTTTATGTCAATGTGTTTGGCAGCACCACTTGACTTATTGTTGTGTGCATACGTTACTGCGGGTTCGTTATCGCAGTACAATTTAAGTGGTCTATAGATGTCGTCAACCACTTTTAAACCGGGTATGAACTTCTTAAGTCAGTTCACCTGCCCCGTAGCCTCATAACATGCAACAAACTCGGCATACATTGTGGACGATATAGTGACGGTTTGCTTTGAGTTTTTCCACGAAATAGCTCCTCCAGCGAGAGTAAACACATATCCGGATGTAGACTTTCTATCATCTCTCGCATAATCAGAATCTGTATACCCCACTATATGGAGTGAATCTGATTTTCTGTACGTCATCATGAGGTCTTTTATTCCTTGCAAATAGCGCAAGACTTTCTTTATTAATTTCCAATGCTCTATTCCAGGATTGCTCTAGAATCTGCCAAGTAACCCGGTAACAAATGCTAAGTCAGGGCGTGTATATACTTGAGCATACTGTAAGCTTCCGACAGCTGAAGCATATGAAACCGCTTTCATTTGATCGATCTCATATTGGTTCCTGGGGCATTGAAAATCTCCATATCTGTCGCTCTTGACTATAGGTGCAGGTGATAGACTATATTTATGCATACCATATTTCTTTAATACTTTCTCTATGTATACCTTTTGTGACAGTCTCAATACCTCTTTGTTTCTATCTCGGTGAATTTCGATTCCTAAAACGAATGAAGCTTCACCAAAATCTTTTATATCAAAATTTGAGAACAAAATCTTCTTTGTCTCCAGTAGTAGACTGACATCACTACTAGCTAGTAGGATATCATCCACATACAGGATTAGGAAGATAAACTTCCCATCTTTAAATTTTGAATAAACACAGTTGTCTTCAATATTTTTTTTAAATCCAAATTTCTTTATCGTACTGTCAAACTTCAAGTACTATTGTCTTGAAGCTTGCTTTAACCCATAAATCGATTTCTTTAAACGGCATCTCAGTTTTTCACTTCCTTCCATAACAAAACCTTTCGGTTGTGCCATGTAAACATTTTCCTCTAAATCTCTATTTAAGAATGCTGTCTTTACATCTATCTGATGTAACTCTAAATCATAATGAGCAACTAGTGCCATTATGATTCTGAAAGAATCTTTACATGAGACCGGAGAAAAGGTCTCATTGTAATCAATCCCTTCTCTTTGAGTAAAGCCTTTTGCCACGAGTCGTGCTTTATATCTTTCTACGTTCCCTTGGGAGTCGAGTTTTGTCTTGTAGACCCATTTACAGCCTACTGTTTTGGCTCCTTTAGGAATTACTTCCAAGTCCCAGACTTTGTTAGCCTTCATGGACTTCATTTCTTCTTCTATGGCTACAAGCCATTTTGAAGAGTTTTCACTTCTCATAGCTTCTTCAAATGAGGTGGGATCATCTTCCATTTGAAATTCTTCTGTCTGATAAACTTCATAGTCATCAGAAATAGCTGATCTTCTTATTCTTTGAGACCTTCTCGGGGCCTCTTCATTCTGTACATTTTCTGTTTGAGGCTGTTCTTGCTCCCCTTCATCTGTGGCAATAGGTTCTATTGGATCCTGAGAAACAGGTTTCTCATTCTCATTCATTGTTGCCACAGGACGAACAATAACAGGTGCTTGCACCATAGTGTCTCGCACTGTCGGTGCAGTGACAGCAGGTAGTGTAAAGAATGGCTCTTGAATCATCGGAGTGGGTGCATACGCCCGCTTCTCTTCAAGGTCAATCTCTCGAGCTACCATGCTCCCCCTCATCATCTCATCCTCTAAGAAGACAGCGTGTCTCGTTTCTACAAACTTTGTATGTCTGTCTGGACAATAGAAACGATAACCCTTTGACTTTTCTGGGTAACCAATAAAATGGCAACTCTCAGTTTTGGGATCTAGTTTCTAAAGATTTGGATTAAATACTTTAGCCTCAGCTGGGCTCCCTCACACTCGTAAGTGGTTTAACGAGGGAACTCTACCTGTCCACAATTCATACGGTGTTTTCGGCACCGAATACTTGGTACTCTGTTGAGAATATGAATGGCAGTTTTTAACGCCTCCATCCACAAGCTCAATGGCAGTATAGAATAGCTCATCATACTTCGCACCATATCTATCAAGGTACGGTTGCGTCTTTCAGCTACTCCATTTTGCTGAGGTTCGCCCGGTGTAGAATATTGGGCTACTATTCCATTTTCCTGTAAAAACCTTACAAAAGGTCCAGAGACTTGTCCATACGAGGTATGCCGACCGTAGTACTCCCCCCACGATCAGATCGGACTATCTTTATCTTTAAATCGTGTTGGTTTTCAACTTCAGCCTTAAATATCTTAAATTTATCCAAGGCTTCATTTCTCTCTTTGATTGGATAAATATATCTATATCGGGAGTAATCATCTGTAAATGTTATGAACGAGTCATAACCATCTATACTCTTCACAGAAAAAGGACCACAAATATCCGTGTGAATAATTTGTAGAACTCCTGTGCTTCTTTTTGTATCTTTCTTAATTTTTTTTACGTATTTTCCTTTAATGCAATCTCGACATTGTTCTAAGTCTGAGAACTCTAGTGGAGGAAGAATATCATTCTTAACTAGTCTTTCTATTCTCCCCCTCGAAATATGGTCTAAACGACAGTGTCATAATTTCGATGACTCATTTAGAGTTCTTTTTCGTTTTTTATTTTCATTCATGGATGAGGATTCTTTTATTTCGCATGCAACATTATCATTATCGCATACGACATTCACATCATCACATAATGATAGCAAATAAAGCTCATTTTGTAAGATGGCAAAACCAACACATTCTTTATTAAACTTTATTTCACACTTGCCATTTCCAAAATGATAATCATAACCATCATTATTCAAACATGAAACATTAATCAAATTCCTCTGTAGAGAGGGTACATAAAGAACATCTCTAAGTATAAGAATGAAGCCATTAGCTAGTTCTAATGAAAGATCGTCAACGGCTTCAACTTCAACTTGGACTCCGTTTGCAACTTTAATGCATCTTTCTCTTCTTTGCGTAGTCCTCGTCGAACGGAATCCCTGCAATGAATTAACAACATGAACAGTTGCTTCAGAGTCAATCCACCAAATAGATTTCGAATATTACACATATAAGGATTTATTTATGAAGATAATAATGTTCTCACCTTTCTTTGCCATGATCATCTTTAGATATGAGGGACAGTCCTTTTTGTAGTGTCCCGTCTTCTTGCAGTGAAGTCACTGATCTTTGTTCACTGCAAATTTATTCTGTTGAGGCTGATGGACAGGGGCTTTTTCTTTGTTCTTTGAGGAGTAGTTGTTGAAGTTTTTTCTTTTATTATCCTTCACATAGTTGATAGAACCACTATGTGAAGCTTTAATTCTATCCTCCTCTTGCACACACATTGCTATGCACTTTTCCAAGTCCCAAGATTCGGGTTGTATATTGTAGTTGACAATAAACGTTTCAAACTCTTTTGATAAAGAAGTGAAAATCAAATGGATAAGGAGTGCATCTTTGAGACCCAGATCTATTGGATTAAGCTTCGATGCCATGTTGCTCATTCTCAGTATGTGCTCTCTAATGCCACCGTTATCACCAGAGTACTTTTCATTCATAAGTTGTCTAATGACTTATGTGGCGTATATCTTTGAAGAGCCAGTAAACTGACTCTTTATTCTTTCAATGTACTCTGTAACGGTGTCACACTCTGCGATTAAACCCACAATTACAGGCTCAATCGTGTTCTTTATCACAGCCATACATTTCTTATTGGCTGTGGTCCATTTCCTATGCTCAAGATCATAGGACATCTTTAAGGGAGCAAAATCCCTCTGTCTTGTCTGCCAAGCAGCATCAGTCTCATTCTCTTTCCTCACTGGCTCCTCAGGCTCAATGAGACATGCTGTGATCAGGACCCAATCCACCTCAGCCAAGATAAACGCTAGGTCTATCTTTTTCTTCCACTCTCCATAGTTGTCACCTTTAAGAGTGGGAATCTCTTTGATACAACTCATTAAGTTGTATCCGCCTGTAAATAAATCAAATAAAGTGAGAACATAAAAAACAGTAAAATTATATGTCTTATTTTCAACGTTAGTCAAAAATATGACACACAATTTTATATTATACATTAAATCTACATCACCGTTGGGCAGAAATAAAAATAATGCATAAAATGTCAATTACAAAAATTATAATATTGTTATTATCAACGTTGGTCAGAAAATAACAATATCATAATTATCTGAAATTTATTACTATTTTTCCAAAATTAAATTCTCCCGTTGGTTCGAATTTAATAATGAAAATAATTTCTTTAAAGTACGCAGCGAAAAACAAAATTTCTTTAATTTTCAGAAGCATTTATTTCAATTTTCTATTATGTCAAAATTATCCCGTTTGTTCAAATTTTAACAGATTTAATTAGGTAAAAAATTACCTAATTAATCCGTTAAAAATGCCTCTGAAAAAGGAAATGAAAAAACTTTTTTTTTGGCCGAAATTGAAATTCGGCCTGGCCCATTGGCCTGTTGCAATTCGGACAAGTCAACCTGGGCTTGGGCCGAAATTTCACTCTCTCTCTTGGGCCGAATCTGGCCTATTTAGCCATCACGCGATCTAGACCGTTGGATCGAGATCGGATGGATGCGCTCATTTTTCGGAGGGTATAAAAAGGGTGTAACTCTTCTCACACCCTAACCCTAATCATTTTCCTCTTTCAGCCG
>BCLG01000442.1:40557-59496 GCA_001602295.1 Zoysia matrella
CTGTGGTTCGAAGGTGGTCAATACCTTCGGATCCGGTCGCCGGAGTCGAGGAAGACGATCCGGCCATCTGCCCTTTGTCGGTGCGGTCTTCTGCTCTTGGGCAACGTCGATCGGTGGAGAGGGCAGTGGCGTTGTAGTCACAGCGACGTCATCGATCTCTCGGTGGCAGTGGTCGTCGTGGCGGTGGTGCTTCCCGTCGGCACAGCGCTCCCTCACAAATCGAGTTTAGGGATGTCAGTGGGGTGTGGTGATACGGATGAAATTAGATCATAAGTTTCGGCTAACCCCCACCTTTATTTATTGTGACGCTGGCGACAGAGGCCCACCAGTCATAATGGGCTGAGCGCTTCTAATTAAAACGCGATTAGATCAAATACCTATTAAAGCCGTTGGGCCAAAACGAGTGAAGATCGATTCCTAACATATCCATCCTATCTTTCTCACCGGCGTTGGAGAGGAAAAAAGGAACCAAATCCTCCAAACCAAAACTTTTGGCATGGAGAATAACTCTAATCTAGAACTCGATCTACTTAAATTACCAGAGAGAGTGAGATCGAGATCCATCTCCTGACCACTGGTGAAATGCTGGGGGCGACAAGGGAGGGGGACAAATGGTGGTGATGGAGGCAGGCGAGCCTGGGCCGTGTCGATGGCAATCATGGCACGCACAGGCGGCGAGGCTGAAGCCTGAAGGCTGACGTGGCCCCATGGAGTCATGGCCTCATGGGTGGTGGGAACTGAGAAAAAATTATGCCTCCTGTGCCATACAGCTATTTTCTTCCATTCACCGCTACTTCCTTCAACTTCCAACGGGTCCTGGTTATATTTTCCTTTTTTCAACAGCTGATGAGTGATGACTGATGTAAATGTCGGCCGTGCCCGCCGCGAAGTCATGGGCTAGCTAAGTGAACGGGCTAGATGAGCCCACAGTAAAGCCAAGCACGGTCCAGGCTGGGCTTTGACGACGAGCGAAGCGAACGAGTAGACTGACCGCCGCCGCTTTCTCGACCGTTGCCACAGGAAGCAGCGGGCCGCGGCCGCGGCCGCACACCGCCTCATGGCCGCGTCGCCTTTGTCACCGGCATGGTCGGTGTCTTTGAGCCTGAGGCACCGCGCGGGGCTGGAGATCCGCGCCTCCGCGGAGAACGTGCTCCCGGGGTGGGGCCGCGGCGGGGAGCGCCTGTCCCTGCTCCTCCGTCTCCGCCGCCGCCTCGTTGTCGCCGTCACCTCCCAATGCGGCCCCCGCCGCCCGGAGGCCGGGACACCGCCGCCGACTGGATGCAGGATCCTTCGGTTTCTGCGGAGCAGGTGGGCGCGGGTGCCACCCATTTGGCCGCGGCGGCGCAAGAATAAGCCGCCGGTCCGTTCCGCGTCGGGAGCCCGGTCGCAGGTGACCCGATCTCGCTTCTTGTTCTTTGCTAAGTAAATTTCACCAGATCGAAGTTACCCTTAGACCGCTTCTCATGCTTTATCTGCGATGGCTCCACTGCAGCATAACCGATCGTCGACGCGGACAATTCAGCACAACAGGGCATGGATGCCGGCGGCGGCGACGGCCACGCTGTGGTTCGCCGCCGCAGCGCTCGCCATCGTCTTGGCATCTGTCGCCCTGTTCTTCTACCTCAAGGTTAAGTCACTAAACGGAAACAGCATATAATATAAGATGGATTTTTTTTACGTTAATCTCGTAACTTAATTTTTTTTTACTTTTTAGAAGCTCAAATTTTTTTTAATAATTATTAATTGTTGAATAATTTAAATCAAAAAGTTATTAGTGAATTTTGGTAATTGATGGTATTCAAGGTCATATTTTCTTATAAAAATCATCAGTTGAGATCAAATCGGTGTTTTAGCTTCTTAAGAAGACTCTAATATAATAACATACTACGATGCTATCTGCAAGCAAACAGCGCACATGGATTTTGCATTTCCGTTCCTGATGATTCCAGTGCGCATAAATCTTGCAGGGCGGTCACCGGGAACGAATCGCGCGTTGCGCGTCGTGGAGGTGTTTCTTGGCGCAGTTCTCGGAACCGCCGTCTCTCCGCAACTACGAGCGGTTGCTCCGGCTGCTGAAATGGCTGTTGCACAAATAGGTATTTCCGTGCCGTTCATTCGCGCATCATTGCACACAAATTAGACACAAAGCCAAGCTGGAACTAGTTGGGCAGACACATCAGGTCAATGTGTTCAGGTTAAGCGGTGTTCAGATTACTA
Organism: Zoysia matrella; assembly: GCA_001602295.1. Lineage (NCBI taxonomy): Eukaryota > Viridiplantae > Streptophyta > Magnoliopsida > Poales > Poaceae > Zoysia > Zoysia matrella. The sequence goes on from BCLG01000442.1 coordinate 42,775, forward strand.
TATAATTTATACGAGGAGATAATTGTGGGGTTAGTGTTTAGTTCAGATGATTGCCGTATACTGTTGAAGCTCAAATATAAAGACCTGTTACAGTAGTATTGTTGCGCACTCGAATGGCTTTCCATCTTGCGGTTTTGGAGGACTAAGAGGGTTGGCACTGTATAAAATCAGACAACCCTTTCAGAATCATTAACAACCAACAAATAAGATCTAGACTAGATTTCCACAGGAATCAGTAAGATGAATTTACTATAAGAATGATAACTGCAAAACCGAAAATGCAAAAAAAAAAAAACATTCATCTTCTGGTTCTGGAACAAATAAGTGGGTGAAGCGGACCTAAACAAGAGTATATAAACATGAGAACACTGATTACATAGGTACGTGCTCAAGCATTAGGATGGGCGCCAAACTATTGCAGATAAAATTCCCTTGCGTTGTCATTTTCCTTCAATGATCATGGGTCGAATCAGGCAACGTGGATGAATTTCAGATGCAGTTTCTAAATCCTGATCTCATGATACACAAATCAGAAGATGAGAAGACTGTAAAAAGCAACCCATTTCCTAGCTGTTTTCCGGTTTAGACACTTTTTGCAAGGACATTGGATCCATCCTCTGTCATCCTGAAGCACTTATCCTGCACAAAAACCAAGTTCAAGCTGAACGCAGAGTGTGATGAAGTCGCATATCACAAAATATCTTTGGAACAGTCATATCAGAATGGCGCAAGAGAACATCTTTCGGATGTGTGATTAAGACCCAATTTATTCAATTACAATTGGAAAAAAAAACAGAACAATATGGATACAAATTATAACCAATTTGATCTAAATTTACCTTATCAAGTTTTTCCTTCATTGGTGTAGGCACCACTATCTTCTGAACGCAAAGCCGCCGGAGAACACGTTGTTCAAGCATAAATTGATACTGAACATCACTGTTGTTTGGTGATACGCTTGCTATTATCTTCTTCTCAATACCCACCTCTACAAATCATAAAATGCGTTGACATGGATGAAAATTTTCCATTTTTTAAAGTTGATGAGAGAGAGAGAGAGAGAGAGAGAGGGTAAAAAATGGTAACAAACCTCCAACAAAAGGAGACTGGAACATTTCATTTATTTCAGACTGATCTCCAACAGGGTGAGTATTGTTTCTCAAGTGAAATGAAGCTTCGTGGTCAATACAAGGATCATCTCTATAAAGTACAATGTGAAAACCTCAGTGAATTATGAAACATACAAAAAATTCGAAGAAACGAAGTCCAAAGGAGCTCAGTACTTACAGCTTTCCCCTTGTTTCCTGAAGACAGTTTAAGTTTGCTGGGATTTGTTTTGATGCTGCAGATTGATCCTTCTGCTCTTTGGGATAATTGGATACTTCTGAACCATCAGAACATGTTTCAGTTCCACTTGTATCATTTCTGTGATCTGCTGAGAGTTGACATGTTAACATCTTGGTGTCTGGTTTCTCTGACACCTCAACCTTTCCATCGTTCTTATCACAGCTATCTCTTGCCAGAAGACCACCCAACTCTCCCTGAAGAATACCATTGCTAGGATGACTATCCTCCCATAATTTGTTTAGTTCTGACTCCTGAAAACTAAAACCAGGACTGAAACCATGCCTGAATGAATCCGTACCAGAGGGCTGTGAACATGTGCTATGTCGAACAACAGTTTGTTTCACAGAACTCATTGCCTTCTTTGCAGGAAAAATGTCTGCACTTTGATTACTGAGAGTTGCATAGTTATCTTCATGTTTCTTGTCTTCTGTATGTCCGAATAATGTACCCATATCAATATCACTCTGAAGATCCTTGGCACAAAACGAATTGCACAGTTCAATTTTATCACCAAATATATCTGAAGCAGGATACTGCATGTTAATGTCATCTTCAAAAATGACATTGTCAGGTCCATGAAATACAGAATGAACTTTTGAAGCAGGTTTATTTTTGGTCGACTCCACAGTTTGATACGTGCACATATCTGAAGCAGACTTGAAAGAAGGTTTATCCTCATGCATTCTGGTGCTTACTCCAGTGCTACCCTTAGGAGGACAGGTAGGAGCACCCCAACTGGAAAATTTCTCCTTAAGTGACAAACGGAAGCTAGGTTCCCGAGTTCTTGGCTGATCACTAACCCTTTTTGGCCAATAATCTGTTTCAAGTTTCTCCTGATCTGTTGTCCTTTTGTGACCAAATTTTTCTAGATTGTTAAATGGCGACATCCCATGAATACCCATGTCTGGAATATCTAGCTCAGCAAAGCTCACATGAAACTCATTCTTGTTCATCTCATTATTAACTGACGGTGATGGTTGCTTGCTCGATCTGTTCTTCATTGCTTTGTACCAAAAAATAAAAAAGCCAGAAAGATCAAGGAACAGGCTGAATATATGTAACCCCTATTTTACTATGAAATGCATGAATGTAAAGTGTTCTGCTCAAAACAGAAGAAGTAATAAGAATAAAAATGACCGACCTGCAGCAGATGAACATGATTCTTCACTGCAAAGAACAATTTTGCAAGAATCAGCAAGAGTAAACAACATTGCATAAGAACATTTAGGAGTTCAGGAGCATAAATCTAACAAGAGACAATTAAAAATTGAATATCCATTACCTTATTGGGCTCCTCCTCCTCTCTGAATCATCTCCCATGTCAAAAGGCCAAGCAGAAGAACCAAAAGTGCTACTTGAGTTGGATATTTTCTTGCTTGGTGAGTGCCTGAACAGAATAATAGATATCAGAATATCAATTTGATATACTCGACCTGCGTGGAGTAAGAACGTCCCCGCGGCATTATATTAAGAAGATCTTCTCACTCAGGTCAAGAAAACCCCTGAACCCCTGCCTCACCCTTACACAGCGACACTGTAGCCTGTGTTAGAACGACCAACAACCTAGGCCAGGCCTTAGGCATGTGCTTTGGTGTGGTTGAGGAGCTTCAGTAGCACTCCTCAGGTCCTAAGTTCGCTCCCCGTGGGAGTGAATAACAGGATGAGGGTAAAAAAAATATCAATTTGATATACACAAGGCAAATTCTGCTTACCTTTCCCACTCAAAAAGTTCAGTGCCCATATCATTATCCATCAGTGAATGATTAGAAAAGAGGTCATGTGACAATGGAATCCCTTCAAGAAAAATTTGAAATAACCATAAGAAAATCAAAAGCAGTAAATTAACATGTAATAGCAGTCTCATTGGTAAGTAAGAAATGCAATCATCCTGCTAGCCTGAGTCAGTATCACAAAGAGGAAAACAACAAGTGCACATAAAAAAATTCCAATTATCTCATATAGATATCAAAAGAGAGAAGACAAGAAAAATTCAGGACACCATTTAACAAGTTTAAAAATGGTGAACTAGTCAAAACTGAACTAACTAACTAAGCACAGTTGGCACCTTGTATCACAAATTCCAAGCAAGTCATGTGTTGCTGATGAATTAAGACAGGGTAAAGCAAGTTTCCAAAACAAAGTTTGCAACTTGCCAGATGTGTACTGCTCTACATGCTAGCATTGAAAGTATGGAACATGATCAATTCTTTATCATAGTATAAGCGCACCTAGACAGAAATCAATTGGCAAAGTTGAAAAAAATATAAAAAGAGGTATAGAAACATAAAAGCTACACAAAATCCTAACCTGTATTGTCAAATCTTGGGCTGAATGTTTTTAAGTTTCTGCAGCAGAGACTGAGTTATTTGTGATCATTAAAACATATTTTTGGGAGAAGCATAGGTTTAGAAGTAACCTTCGCTCAGCAGAGTATCTATCCTTAAATCCGTAGTCAAATGTATCAAAATGTTCTTCTCTTGGACCAGGGAAATGATCCTTTGAATTAAATTGATCTAGCGTCCACAGTCTATCAGAATTTTCATAAGCTAGATTGCCACCTGATCTATTATGCTTTGCTGTTTAAATAAAAACACAGAACATTAATAAATGTACAGAACTTTCTTAAGACACGAGACTACAGTGGTCATACGTCACTCGTGAGACTTACTATAAAGATGACACAGCACAACTTACGTTGCAAATCTTTTTCAGCTTGATGTTCATAAAACATGTCTTCATTCTCAAGACTGAGGTCAGCATTATGTTTTTTAAATGAATCAGGAAAGTAGCAGTCAAACTGCTTCCTTCTCACATTGTCTGATTCATTTAAAATTTTGCCCAATTTTTCTGGTGGTCTTTGCTCATGCAGCATATTGATACTATTCATAGAATCCTGTAAAATATGATATAAAGAGAATTTATAACCTTACTTAGAAGCAGTAAATTAAGTTAAGCCATCTAGCATGATAAGAAATTTATTGTAACATGTCATGCGGTTTATTTAAAAACACTGAGCATATAAGCCATATAATGACATTTTTCTAAGGAGTTCATTGGAGAAATCTGAGGCAAGTAATAATGGAATTATCAACTGTAACTCCTACTATGTGAACTAAACCTCTCTTCAAATAATTTTCGGTCTAAAAATGGATCTCATATCATAGATCTTGGCATCCGAAATTCTTACCAATGCCTTTGTGAAATCGAATGGGATAGATCGTTTTGCTCTCTGTGTGAACCGCATGGCTTTTGGAGGTAAAGGTAAATCCCTGCATAGCAACATTGAATTGCAATATTGTTTAGATTTGGATGCAGCATAGAGCCTGTGTAAAAGCTACGAACATGACTCATATCGCATGTGAGGAAAGACTGCTATTTATCCATTGTACTTTAGTTATAACCAAAGGGGGTATACAAGAACATTTGGGCATGATGCATATGAACCCAGACCGGCTGACTGTTATTCTGGGTCTCAAGGGCAAAATAAGAATGATGATGTATCTGGTTAGTGCAAAACACTCTAGCCTTCGAAAATAATTTTTGTCAAAGCAAAAGAAAAAAGATAAATAAGTTAGGAACTGTTGTATGATTATCTCACTTTTTATAACTCTGGATACTATGTTTGAAGAAGTCTCAAACTACTTTCCGAAATAAGCAAAAACATAATTATAGATGAAATATTCATATAGGAAATAAATTAAACAAAAAATATTATCATTTAACCTTTTAATGGATATTGGGGAATGGGGAGGTGTTTCCATCTTGATATGACCAAGGCCTGAAAAAGACAAATGGAGTATGTTATTGAAAGAGAAAATGGAAAGGGACCGATATGTTGAACCACGGATAATAATAACAAAAGGTGGAGCACATAGCTCATAAAAACTTTATATCGGAACATGTTTGCTATTAAACTCTACACAATCAATTAAACAGAGGAAAACAAGTGCCCAAAAAAAAATTCAAAATTAAATAATCTGCAGCTTATGTACGAGTCCATCTGGAAAATACACATAACAACTGAGAAGTGAACTGCAAGCATGCACAATATTTCTTCCATTTAGCAGTCAAACTGCCCAATGTGTCAATCAGGTAAAACAGTTTCCAATAATAAGCATTTAAAAATATTAACAGATCATTTGAAATTAAAAAAATAACCAAATAGTGATTATGCACTCAATTCTCTCGAAACAATCACCTTTAACAGAAAATGAAACATGAGCTTCACGGGCAGGCTGGGCAGTAGACTTATTCCTTGATCCCTCGTAACTAGCCAAATCAATAAGTGAAATTTCTGCAAGGACAGGTCTGTCAAATCATATTCAAAACTGAGTTTCTGATACCTATACAAGAGTATCTATCAATACAATTTATATTTATGATTGTACATCAATTTTTCAACTACAAAATGCGTAGATTGCAACTGCTTCTTTCACCTCTAGCTGAAATATAAATAAGCATCCTGCTAATGAAAATGAAGCATCCCTTTTAGATCATTGTATTTACAAATTTCTTTTTTCAGAAAGTTTTGCATGGGCTTGAAAAATGACTTAGGTTGGTAGGCACATTAGAAATGATTGGTAATAGCGAAGGAACATCACCATTTTCAAGTCCCAGATTTTGATTTTGCTGCCTTGTGCTATACTTTACGGGCGGAGATATTTTACAGCCAAGAGATTGTTCATGACAGTTGACAGCTTCTGCAACATTTTGATGACCAGAGGATGATGCCAATCTGTCAAGGTAAGAAGACTGGCATCATATGGAAAAAGACACATACAACAAGACTATTATCAGAATATTCTGAAGACACTGTACCTTGGCTGGGAACCTGCAGAATAAAGCAAACAAAAAAAAAATTGATAACCTGTACTGTAATAAAAAACCGTATCACAGACCTATTAGTTCCCTTTACTGATGTGTAGAGAGGCTGCATGCTCACCTGTTTCATTCGTGTTCATATTGCATGAAGAAGTGGTTTTATTTAGCGCCTCTGTAGGGGGAGCATCTGAAAAAGTGAAATCCAATTGTGGAATAGCACCTTCTGCATCTGAAATAAGAATAAAACAACCATATTGAGAAAATTCATGTGGTTAAAGGTAGGAGAAGGATGCACAGTCAAAGTTCAGACTAAACATGCAGCACTGATGATGTAAGACTACTCCATGGTGTAGAATGAAATTATTCACAAAATGTTCATTACAAAACCCAATTTCTGCCTAATCAATGCCCTTGTAATCTTGTTCCAACATGTAGACCATGAATGCTATGCAATAATTTTCATAAACAGAAAGTATTGTTGATTTTTTCTAAATGGAGAGAAGTTAAGGAGATTCTACTAGAAGGATAAAATTGTTAAGCACAGAAAATAAAGCTGCCCACTGAGATATTAGAACTCGAAATATATGAAACTGACTTGCAGGCTCATTACGAGGACTGCCTGGAGTTGCCAGATTGTTGATGTTTAGAACGTCAAGAGAACGAGGCTCCCTATCATAACAAGCTTGACCTCCTTCTACATCATTCTGGTTCTGCTGCTGCTGCCTCTTCTTTTGTTCGAAGTACTGCCTCTGTCTGCCAACCATTAATTTGATCATGGATGGCGCACTCAGTTGCATAAAGCACATGATAAATATATGATACCACAGCATATACATTTTTTACAAACTGAAATCTGTGAAGTACCTGCTCTGTGTTGATTTCCTGGACTGCTCATTTCAGGGCCGCAGAAGCGAGTGCAATGCCATGCAAACGTTACCAGATGTCAGAATCATATTACTATGTTAACGCACCTATATGTTACGATTATTCTATTGTTTAAAGTTCTAATAACTGTCAACCGCTCTTGCAGAATTCATGGTAAATATCACGCTCTTGTAGAATTCGGATACTCACGGCGTACACCTTCCTCCTCGAGCCGCCCGTCCATTGCAGCATTATGAGCAGGCGGTTTTTCCTCGGGTCCGCGCACGGGGCAGAGTGGTTCGTGGCGGTGAGCGAGGCGGAGTGGCAGCGGGCGGGGGTGGGTGGCCGCCGCGAAGCGAGTCGGGGCGGCGGCGCGCGATGGGACGGGGCAGCGTGGGGGCGTCCGGTAGGGGCTAGGGGTGCGTTTGGTTTCCTACTAACGACGATGGAGCCCGGTGCGGCGAGCGACGGGGAGGAGGACGGGGACGGGTCGAGGCTGGGGAGAGCTGCGGCGCGCCAGGTGAACAGGCGCGGGAGAAAAGGAATCGTGGAGGGGAACGGTGAAGCAGTGTCAGTTGTAGAAAAATAGGTTCACCTGGCGCGCGCCGCCCCGACCATTGAACAGTGAAAATAAGGATTCTCGTTTATTTTATCTGTAAACCGTATATAAGCAGAAACAAACAAGATCTATATAATTTAGATTATAATCTAAAGATGGGTGACAATAATGAATAATTAATTTAAATTTAGTATGGGTAGTGAATTTTTTGCAGATTATAATATAAAATAAGCATCTCGTCAGCAGCTTATCAGATTATAATAATTTGAACTTAGATTAAATAAGCTGATAAAATAAGCTATCATGTTTATTTACACGTATGTTCAGATTATACTATCTGAATTATATAATTTTGTAGAATAATTTCAAACAAACAGGACCTAAAGCATAAAAAATGGTTTTAAGAAAAAAAAACTTAATATATTTATAGCTCTAGCCCTAAGAATTTTTAGAGCTAGAAATAAGGAGTTTCAAGAACCATTATTTGGAGCTGGAGTTGTACGAAACAAGGCCTAAGATTTAAATCTTTACATAAAGCTTTCTAGAATGTTGTTAGCCTAGAATAATTTGTAACTTTTCTAAAACTGATATATTTTAAAAATGTTTCTAAAGAAAATATCTTTGTAAGATGGTATAGTTTTCTATATGAAATTTATTTTAACATTTTCTAAGATAATATTTAAATTTTAGTGAGTTACTATTAAAATTCATCTTGTAAGATGGTACAATCACAGTTTAACCACACAAAGATTTGTGTAGTAAGAGGATGTTTGGTTGATAGTCAAAGGTTACGACACATTGTTATCAAACTTTGCCAAAAGTATGATGAAAAATTTGTTCACCAAACTTTTAATAAAGTTTAAATCTATGACATGTGAGATAATTATGTGGCATACCACAGTTTTGACAGACAAATAAACACTAACCGAAGAAACTGTGTCATACTAAATATTTGATGCGGCAATCTTCGGCAACCAACTAAACATATCCTAAAACACACAGCGTGCAGTGGCGTTGCACAAGGTGGCGTCTTGCACTGTAGTCTGCAGATTGATGAGTGCATGAGGCCTCTTGCCGTGCCGCTTCTTCTGTAGCACTCAACAAGCAAGAGGTCGACATCTCCCCGAGACAAATTTGCCATTGTGAATTCTGGGATGAACCGTCTCAATGGCAACGACGCATCACCCTGTTCCCGTCTTAGTAGGCCGGGCAAAGCAGCCGGAGTAGATGTCGAGCACCTTCTTCAAGTCCGCCGCGCTGGCCGTCCAAACGTGCCCCGGCGACGCCTCGGGTAGACTGCCGATCAACTCCTCGCACCTCTCCTCGACCAGTGCTGCCTCCCGGAGCTTCCCTTCCCGCCACAGGCTCTTGATCAGCAGCGCCTTGGTGGGAGCGTCAGGGGCGATCCCGGCCACGCGCATTTCGTCGAACACCCTCAGTGCGAGCGCCGCGCGCTCCCGTTTGCAGTACGCCCTGACCAGCACGCTGTACATGTACCCGTCGGGCTGCATCTCGCACTGCCGCACCAGGCCTAGCAGCCGGTGCACACCCTTGAGGTCACCGGCGCCGGCCAGGTGCTCCATCAGGCCGGAGAATGTCTGCAGGTCCGGGAGCACGTCCCGCGCCATCATCTCCTCGAGGAGCTCCATGGCGTCAAGGCCTCTCCTGCATTTCGCCATCGTCCGCAGCAGCGACCAGCAAAGGAGCGCAATGTTTGGGCGCGACACGGGGCCGCAGATTGTCTCGGCGTCTCGGAACACCCTGGTCGCCGCGTCGGCCTTCTTGGAGAGGCCGTAGAAGTCGATGACCAGCCGCACGGTGGCGAATGGGAGGAGGATGCCGTCCGAGCGCACCTTCGCGAGCAGTCGCTCCACCAGCTCGACGTGCCCAGCGCGGGCGAGGATGGACACCATCCTCGCCACCGTGTGTCGGTCGTGCGCGAACCCGCCGGGCTGGCACGCTACCCAGCAGAAGAACTCCCACGCCGTCTCGGGCTTCTTGAACGAGCGCAGGAGCTTACACACCAGCCGCGGCGTCCAGATAAGTCCGGCGGCCTCAAGCTCGGCCACCTCCCTTGGGTCCCAGCCATCCAACGCCCTGGCCAACTCACGCGGGTCCAGCCATGGCTTCAGGGACTGCCTTACTCTGTTGCCTCTATCCTTGTCATCCTCATTGCCCACACCTTCGTCGTCCACATCCTCGCTGTCTCCCTCGCCCTCGACATCGTCCACGGCGTACCCAATCCTTGCGTTAGGTGAAAGCTCCTCCACAAAGTCTTCCGTGCCATCAACGTGCCCCGCTTCCCGCATGGCGGCGATAGCGGCTCGCATCGGCGGCCCCGGCATGACGCCGTCCACGGCAGCCATTTCCCGAACGAGCCACTGGAGCTGGTCGAACCTTCCCGCCGATGAAAGTGCCTGGGCGAGCACGTTGTACTGCCGGGTGGTCCGCCGCACGCGCAGCGACGGCAGGAGGCGGAACACGTCGAGCGCCTGGTCCACGAAGCCCCCAGAGGTGAGGTGTTCGATGACGACGGTGTAGGTGCGGGCGTTCGGGAGCGCGCCCTCCCGGACCAAGCGGCGGAACGCCTCGATGGCGGCGGCGTGGTCGCCATCCCTGGCGTGGAGGTGGATGAGGATGTTGTGCGCCTCGACCGGGCGGTGAGCCGGCGACTGGATGGACGCGAAGGCGTTTAGCGCGGATTCGCGGTCCCCCGAGGCGGCGAAGAGGCGGAGGCGCGCGAGCGGCGGCGCGGGCAGGGGGAAGGAGGCAAGGAGGGCGCAGAGGTCGGGGACCGCGGCGAAGGAGGCGAGGCGGGATGCGAGGGCATGGTAGAGCGGTAGCGGCTGCGGCGGAGGGACGGCCCGGAAGAGGGAGAGCGCGGAGGACGGAGTGGGCGCGGCGCGGATGGCGTGGAGCGCGACGACGGCGTCGTCGGGCGCCTGCTGGGGTGTGGGCGGGGCGGAAGGTGAGCGTAGGCGCAGGCGGAGGGCGTCGATGAGGCGGGCGCGGCGGAGGTAGAGGGCGACGCGGGTGGTTGGCGCGCCCGGCGGGGGCATCGCCGCGGTGGAGACGCAGCCGGCGGTGGACACAGGCGAAAGACTGAACGGAGGGGCGCAGCTGCGCTGCTTCGGCCTGCGCGGCCCAACAGGCCGTTGAGCTATAGACGGTGAATAAACTCTTTAGACTCCTTTGGAAGACGGAACATGGGAATTTTTTCTGCATTTTTTTTTTGAAATTAAACTGATTTTTATAAAAAAAAAATTATAAACCTTAAGCACAACGTAGGAATTTTACAAAAAATTCACAGAAAAAAACGTAGAAATAGAAAATTTTCCTTCATTTCAAACGGAGCTTTAAAAAAACCAAACTCTATTTTCAGACAACAAGAATAAACTACCCCAGTTGGTTCATATAATAATGTGAAAAAAAAAGTTAGTTCATACATCAGTTACTAGCAAGCAAACAATGCTTTAGTCCTTCGAGAAGTGGATGGCCCCAGGTCTTGTGGTCCATCGAGAAGCAAACAAAAGGCCCAGGTTTTGTGGTCCTTTTCCCATGTTAACCTAGGTATTCTACTTCATGTCACTTAATCCCAGAATTTTTTTTCATAATTTTTCACAAAAGCTCACTTTTGACAAAACATTGTGAATGTTAAATTTTCATGTTGAGAGATTCCGTGTTTACATCTCACTCAATGATTACATTTATTTAAATTAATCAAAATTCATATGTCATACAAACATAAAGTTAGAATTCATAATTCATATATATAACTATTTTTTTATATATAGAGAGTTTTGTAATACAATATGACCATAAATCCTATAGTTAAGTAACACAAACCAACATATTTAGGGTTTTGTGAACAAGCACCATAAAAACTGAGGCTTTATGAAATTTACTCTAACAATGTATGCTATGATTAGTTTACATGTGAAAAAAATTATTAAACTTGAACATTGCCCTCACTTATTTTTTTTCGGAATATTGACCGTTTCTAGAATTCTTACTTTCGCAGTCGATAATAGTTAACCAGTTAAAATCTCTCAAACTGTTGATTTGCTAGCAACCTTAAACATCGCGCCAAGAGTCCATGAGCATGGGCTCATATCAGTGTCACACTCTGAACTGTTAGGATCGATCACTCACACATAAATGTTTATCACAAACACTTAATCCTCTTTTGATTGGAAATCACTTTATCTCTCTCTCGGCAATGTATTTTTCACAAATACACACCTATAAAAGCTTCTGGTGAACACACACGTACACAAAATAAGCCAATATCGATAGCCACACAGCAGCACCGTCGTTTTCTATTATTTATAGACTCTTAAACATGCAAAGGACAGTAACCGGCCCCTGCCGCCACTAACACCACGTCTAAACAGACTCATACCATGCACCGGCCATGCAAGTCATAACCTATTTTCTAGCTAACTAATTAACCCACTTCATAGCCTTGCAACTAGCGGCACAACACAATAACGTTGGCCACTTCTTGCATGTAGTCTGCTGCCTCTCCAAGCACTTCGCGTGCATGCACAGCTAACAGCTAGACTTGGCCATCAGGCTTGGTCACGAAGTCTGTTGGCTCCAGTGCTTTGCCGCCGCAACGTCCGCATCGCACGGCACGTCGCTTGTCCTTGAGCCAATAGTTGTGCCAGCGCTATGTACGGATCTCACGTACACATTTCCTAATTGCAAGTGACCTGCACTAATTTAACTAAATGCAAAACGAAATTTAAACATGCAGATACATGAATCAAGATTAGTTCCAACATGAACCACCACCTGTTGTTAACTGCAAATGTACCACACAAACATTACGCAGAAATGACATGTGCATTATTAGGACTGACATTGCAACAAGTACAACAGTAAGAAGCATTCCTACATGAGGATAAACTTGCAGAATGCACTGGCCAGTAGGGCATTTTATTGCCAAGTAGGAATAGTATATTCAGTGCAATGTAACAAAATCATCAACACATCACCACCATCCAAAGTAAATATTCAGTATAAGAACAGAGAGTATACTGATGTATGGTAGGACTTCGTAATTTTGCGTGATGGCATATGTATGAGAACAAAATTGTTGCTAAGCTTCTAAGTTCTGGCTACTGACATTCATTTATGATTTTACTTATTCAGGGAAAATTCTCCTTCCTTGCTCCACAACTCGCTCCAAGTCCGCAAACCATGATGTCACTGACGATTTCTCTTGAACAAGGGTCTCAATTGTAGATTTCAGGTCTCCAATACTCTGCTGCATGTTGATAATCTCAGCTTCATGCATGAACTTCTCCTCTGAAAGCCTTTCAACAGCTTGGGTTAGTTCTTGACTGCACTTATCAACTTCAGCGTTCGCTTCCTCTAGGTCTTTGACCCTGTTCTCAGCTAGCAATTTATCTTCAGACACTTTCTCTAGTTTTGACCTGATGTTTTCAATGGTTTCTTGCAGGTTTGCTATACGTACAGCACTGGTGGACTTCTCTTGCAGCAACTGTTCGGAGGCATCAGCAAGCTCTTGTTTGTACTTGCTAATTTCATCATCTCTTTCAGACACTGTCTTCTCAAAGTGCATTCTTGCTGAATGCAGTTGTTCCTTGAGATTGACGATTTCAGCTTCCAGCTTCTTGTTTTGTTCCAACAGCCTAGTGTTCTCTTCTGACAAAATAGTGCTACCTTCAAGACTTTTCTTAAGATTTCTTATTTCCTCTTGTGAGGATTGCAGCTTCTCCCTAGATACTGTGAGCTTCTTCTCTATGTCTGAAACTTTTGTGGTTTGATCAGCAACTTTTCCATTCTCGCTATAATTGCAATGGCACCTCAAGTTCTTCTCCTCAAAAACCTCAAGTTTTTCATTTGCGTCACGCAGTTTCTGGCTCACCATATTGAGCTCGTCCTCGAGCTCGAGAACTCTCTGGTGCAATGTGTAGGCAATGCCGTCATCCTCACCATCTTCAGACTTGGCATCAGATTCTGACTGAGAGGCAAGATCCTCTGGCTCCTTCCTAGAGGCAGGTGAGTCATTGTTTTTGTTGCTCAGAAAGACGTCAAAGCCAGCAGCTCTGGGACTCTGCTCCCTTGTCCATGACCGCTGTAGTGGTTCAGGAGACGGCGAGGGCGATCTCCGCAGCTCAGAACCACACTCTGAACCAGTTAAAGATCCTGTCGACTGCAACCTTGTAGGGATGTTCTTTCGCAGTTCACCAGTGACATTATCATACCGCTCCGCTAGAGCACGGTACATCCGGTAAAAATTTTCAACATGGGTGATGAGCATTGGACGCCTCTGATAGTACATTTGTGCTTTCTTTGCGAAAGAGTCACCATCCTCCTCGATAAGTTGAAGCATTTCCTTCACTTGTCTATCCATTTCTGCATATTTCAGTTGAGGGAAAGATTGATAAGGAAACATGAACAGCACTGGAAAACATACAGAATATCAGCAGCTAGGATCCTAGCACAGCATTCAAACACCCTCACTTCAGTCTTATGCTCACTAAGTACTGTGAGTAATATAGGAGATGTTCTACATGCACATAATCATTGACAAGAACAACTGGTGGCAAGGAAAAATTCAGCATTTTATGGAGCATTCATAGTAGGTTATTACACCTATGCCAACATGGCAATATGAACAACAGTTGGCAACAATAAGTCTGCAGTACTGCATTTAATTTACTAAAACATTCTTGGCCATCAGTTCAATGGTACAATCATAACAGAACTGTACCCAAGATACATATGCACATCTAGCGCATGAGTACTAAGGAAAGTAGATATTACACTTAATTTGGCTCAGCATGATCATCTGAGTGCAACAAAAAAAAAACAGCATGCGGTCCTGAATCTATAAGTGCATTGACAACATAGAAATGATAACATTTTAACAAGATTTTCGTGTACACATTGAACTCACCTTCGAGATTTTCTGCAAGCCATTTTGAGTTCTTCGGGCTAATGTGACTGTCCCACCACCATGAATGACGTTTCCGGGTCGGATTCCTCTCCAAAGGTGGCTTCATCATTCACAATCTTGAAGGAAAATCAACAGCTCGTATCAGATTGAAGCTCTACCTGCAATGCGATAACTGCATGGTCAAGAAGTGATATCTATCCTAGACACAAATATCAGACCTGAAATTTTGACGTTGTGAAATGAGTGGAGCATACTTCTGATTGTGCAACCAAATGCATTACCAAAAGGGTGATTTCTGATTTTATTTATAACCAAATGGTACGACACCCTACTAAAGACTGAACGCAAGTTCCACTGATTGTGCAATAAACGATGATTTCTGATTGTACAACCAAATGTACCCCATATTCTTTCGCCAAAACAGAAAAAAAAAAACTTTAAACTGATAAACAGAAGGCATCCTATTGATTGGCAGCACACCTGGGATATGACTCTATTGCGGCTGCCTCAGAAAGAAATCTCTGAAACGAGGCCATTCGGAAAGAAACGGAGGTGCCCGCTAAAACAAGAAAGATCAGATCGAACTGAAACCAATCAACTATCCCTCCGGAAAATGCTGCGAGATCTAGCGACGAAATAAAAGCTCCTTTCTTCACCACGACTGAATGTTTTATTGACAAACTGCAAGGAAATGGGACGGATTCTACATAAGCAAGAAACAGCGATAACCCAATCTCACCTTCCAAGGAAAGGGTGGCTCCTTCAGAACCAAAGAGAAGGATCGGATCCTGTACCCAAGACCTCAGCTTCTGGTTGCTCCCACGAGTCTGACCATTCAAATCTCTGCGCAGACAGGCACGGGAGGGAAGGGGTCAAGAACACGCAGCTGGATTTGTTCGTCGGTCAATGCTCGAAGCAAACGCGTGGGAAGCATTCCAGGCTCCGGGAGAGAGAGCTGTAAAACATGCACGGCACCACGAGTGGGGAGGGCTGGGCCGCTGGCCACCAGCTTCTGCCACCAGGAGAGCCGGAGATGTGAACCTTTTTGTTCACACTCGTGTGTGACTGCGACTAGTGGTCTCACTGGGCCAAAAGATAGAAGAGGAAGTGAAAGCGAAGGGATGCAGCAGAATAGACAGAGAAAGGAATAAATATTGGCACATGGTGTCACCGGCCACGTGGTGGGGCCGTGATCAAGATTTGCATAATTATTTCTACGATAAAAAATAACAGAGCCATTGTAAAACAAGTTGTGTTTTGTACTCTAATTTTAAAAATAGTTTTTTTAAGACTTTGTAAAACCGGTCATATTTTAAAAATTTGAAGCTTTCGTTAAATCCTCTTTGTAACACCGTTAATGGTGACTAAATTTTAGAATAAAAAAATTAAAAAAAATAAGGAAAAAGCAGAATTTTTTCCCTTATCCTTACATCTTCTCGCATATTCAAAACTATTTAAGTTGAGCTAAAAAAGCATCTAAATTTGTTAAATATATGAATTTTAGATTTTATATGCAAACTACTTTAAATGTGACCAATTTTGCAAAATCAAAACAAAAAATAAATTATTTTTGTAAGGTCGTATATGTCTTGATATATGGAATAATATTTAACGATGTTAACAGCACTTAATAAAATAGAACTAATATTATGCTTTATATTTAAAAAAACAAAACCAATTTTGCAAAGTCTGAAAAAAAGAACCATTTTTAAAATTAAAGATTTCTTTACAATTGCCATTTCGATTTACTCCGCCAAAGTGCGCAGTGGACGCGAGGCAGCGGCGTGTAGAGTTGGCCAAACGAGCTGTGCTCCGTGGGTTGGTCCAAAACACGAATTTTTTAGCCCCGCTCAAGCACGACACGACCCAATGAATTTCGTGCCTGGACTGGTCCGGCATGAGCAACGCATCGTGACTAAACCGAGAGGGCAGTCCGTGGCAACATAGGCACGACCCGATTACACCTTACCCCATCAAACCCGTGAAAGGCACGGCCCACTAACACTTAAACATAGCACGGCCCACTGAAGGGCCTCGTCGGCCTGCCAATGGCAGCCCACCGTAGCCTGTTAGGTTAACCCACCAGCCGCTCATATAAAATGGTGCCAGCCCCATGTTCAACACGGCACTGCGCTGTCGCCTGCGCCGCAAGGCTCCGCGCATCGTCACCGCTGCCACCCGCAGCCGTTGCCCGCGGCGC
>BCLG01000442.1:66790-86560 GCA_001602295.1 Zoysia matrella
ACCAAAACACAACTATTAGTTAAAAAATGAGTACCACGTCAAAACACAACTTTTAGTTGAGAAAGAAGCACCAGGGGGTATAAACGATGCACCTAAAATAGCAGTGGAAAATGAATAAAAACTAAAAATAGAGATAGGGATCAAATGAATAGCAAATGCAGGATTTATGTGCAGTTTTAAATACTTTATCCGTCTCAAAATAAGTGAAGCTTTTTACTTTTTAAAATTGATGTTTTACCATTCGTCTTATTCAAAAAATTTACAAAAATACAAAAATAAACATGTCAAGCTTAAAGTACTTCTAATAATAAATTATTTCACAATAAAATAAATAATTTTTTTAAAACTTTTTAATAAGACGAATAGTCAAAGAGAGAAGTTTTAAATTCTAAAAAAGACGCTTATTTTGAGACAGAGTGAGTAGTTAAATATGTACAGATAAACTTTAAACCCGCACCCATAAATTCTAAAGAAACACCAATGCTGCGAAAATAAAAAAAATGCTCAGAAGAAAATTCAAATTCCAATGAAGGTAAAAACCCAAACCCCCAAATTCCTTAAATATAGTACGAGAAAAAAAGAAAAAGAGGGCCACGCAATGCAACTAAAAATGAATGCGAGCAAACTCCAACCAACCTGGTCCTCGTTCCACGTTTTAATATAATAAAAAATAAATTTCTTTTAGTTTTCAACAACTTTTTTTATATTTGTTTCGAGTAATTATGTTTTGTTAACTAACAATCATCTATGTAAGTTCATGATTGGAAGATCTTGTAAGAGGTGTATATGGACAGATTTCATCCGTTAGATTTGTTAGAAGAGATAACTCTGAGTACATTTTTTTACACGTAGTCTAACCTGTCTTTGTTAGAAACATTTTACTATATATACGTAGGAAAGAAAAATTGTGCTTTTTAAGGAGTAGAAATAAATTACATGTTAAAATAAAAAATAACTATTCATATTAGTTCAATTTTAGATCTCTTCGGAACCCAAAAATTTCATAGAAATCAAACAAAAATTTCACATAAATCAGTTCAACTTCTTAAAAAAAAAAGTTTAAAAAATAGGGAATTCCGAGCCTTCCAAAGACGCCTAATAGTAAAAATAATACTCCCCGTCACAGAATATGTATCTAAGACATTTGATCATTCATCTTACATTTTTTCAAATATTATTTATTTTTGTTGTGACTTGTTTTATCATTAAAAATATTTTAAGTAAACTTTAGTTATTTTTATATTTGCATTTTTTTTAATAAAATGAAGAGTCGTGATGTTAAAAGTCAAAATAACATTTATTTTGGAATAGAGAAAGTATTTTATATTATTTTATATAATAATTTTGTATTTTTATTTAAGTATAAATTAAGTTGGACGATATTAACCTTGTATGTGACAAGCATCTACAAAAGATACCCGTTAACTTGCTCTAAATCAAATTACAAAGAAAAAGTATAAAAAATCTCTTACAACAACTCTTCTAAACACTTCTTTACCTTCTAAGGTCACTTGAAATTTTTCTATTCAGAGGTAAATCTGTGAAACTTTCTAGATTACTCAATCTCATCTATCGTGCAACTAACAGTGAGACCGATTGTTCACTTTTTAAATTTAAACTATATTTAAAGGAGCCGTTGGAAGAGATGATTAAAATAGAACCCGAAATTTATTTGACTGGCCCAAAAAATATATCTTTTGAGATAATATTTTTAGAGAATCGTTGAAAATGCTCTAATTTCTTTGGATTTTACTAATAAAGACCGAAGCGTGCAGAGCATCGATTTGACGTTGGATGAAAACGGACGGTTCGACTACCGTTTAATTGTGCTCACATTATGACTTTTAGCGACGGCTGTGCCCTTTTTTAGCGAAATGTGCTCACATTATGACTTTTTAATTAACAGTAAGACCCATTAGAAACAAAGAAATTTTACACAAATTAGTTTAATTTTATATGAAAACTCATATATTCCAAACATAATAAAATATTTTATTATTAATTTTATAACTAATAGCTCCTTTGAAAAATAGAAAAATTATCATTTTTCTTTATGTCTAAGTGTGTCGTGGTTTCCTCGGCGAAGTTACGCAGGCTTTCTTTGCGCTAAGTGCACCGCAGTCCACTCAGCATGATTTTTTTGGGACACTCGTGTTTTTATCCTTACTTTAAAGTTTAATTGTGATTTTACCTTATTTTTTAGAGTTTCTGATTTCACCTCTACTAAAAATAAACATTCCGTTTAACTTTATTTTTAACACCGTTAGCTTCAATAAAAAAATAAAAAAATAAGAAAATTCAAATAAAATAGCAAATAATCATTGTATCCCTCCCTCCCTACCGTTGTTCTCATCCATTACCCAATACATTAATGAAAATTTATATAAATTATAGTGAAATTTATTAAATATGTAAAAAATAATACAAATATTGACAAAATACTGTTAAATATTATGGTAAAATATTATCAGTGTTAGTACAAAATAGGATAAAATTATAATATCTCAAAAAATAGGTAAATCAAGTGTATTTTGTCTTATAAATGCCATATTTAACGGAGTAGGTAAACTCTACCTCCATTTTTGAAAACCAACGGCAAAATCACAAAACTTAAAAAATGAGGGTAAAATCACAACTGAGATTCAAAATAGAGGTAAAAACACAACTCCCTTTTGGAGCCACTAAATAGCTTTTTCACTTCAGAAAGTACTATTTCTTTAAATTTTTAATATTTTATTTTTTTATATTGTGTAATAATAAATATATTTATTATACTATTAGCATAACTTGAGCTTATATTGTTTGTATTTAACACAATATAAAATACTAAAAAAATAAAAAATTGAAGAAATTGTATGTTTTGAAGTGAAAAATATATTTAGTGCCTCCAAATAAAAGTCTTACGGATTGAGCGGTAAGAATTGAAAAACAAATGAATATGGACATGATTGTTGTAAATGACTATTGGAGTCCATGCTTAAACTGAGTGCTGTTGTGAATGACGATTTACATGTTCGTAGTATTGTTTTTTTCAATTGCCGAGCGAAATGATCCTCTTCCAGCCTCGGTCAACATTGAACATATTTTTGGTAGCTTTCATTTTCATTTTGCCATCATCAAAAAGTTCACAATAAATTGCACCGTAGACACAATATCAAAGCAGAAGAGATTTTATCGAAACGGCAACTTGTTTAGTTTGCCATCAGTTCATTCATATTCATAACGGGCATCTGGACCGAAAAAAAAAAGAAATACCATTTGTTTATCCGCAATTAAGTGCTCAAATTCTACGCCACACCGAGCTAGCAAGCCTAGCATACATCATACTCAAATTATTTGAATGAAGGTACATGAAAGGAAGGGGAAGTACATTCATAATCCATGTTACATCGACCAATCGATTTGGACGTCTGGAAATAAGGATCCGTCAAGCAACTCGCTCAAATTGCCATGACTATCGGCCTCTTGTGGCCCTGCAGGAGCTGCCGGAGTTGCTGGTACCCGTGGCGGTAGTGCTCAAGCGAGAAGCACAGCTGCCTGATGGCTTCTCGCTTCCCCTCTGCACTGTCGAAGATCGTGAGCTTCTGCTTCTCAATCTCCTCCTTCAGCTCAGAAACCCGTACACGCAGGTCTGACACAGACTTGCGTGCCACATCTTCCTCCTCAATCAGCTTGACATGCTCTAGATGCAGCTGGCGCAAGTGGCTGTCCATCTCCTTCATCTTTTCATCACGTGTAGTGACATCAATCAGCAAAGTGGACACCCTGTTCTCAACTGTAGCTTTCTCTGAAGACAGTAGTTCAAGCCTTGTCTTAAGATCAGCGACAGACTGATTTAGTTCAGATATTTGTTTCTCGCTCTCAAGGGATGTTTCTGCCCTCTCAGCTTGAAGTTGTTGAAACTGTGCCTCTGTGAATGTCAACCTGCCCCTGAGAGAAGCGTTGGCTTCTGACAGTTTTTGGATCTCGAAACTAAGAGAAGATTTCTCCATGGAAAATTTCTCCTGATTATGAGCAAACAGGGCATTCAAGTCACCAGTTTCCTGTTCCAGATCCTTTATACGGTCATGGAGCAATGATTTCTCTTGTATAGTTTTCTCCAGCTCATCTTTCAGGTTCTTGATTGTATCCTGTAGCTTTCTGACCTCAGCTCTTGAATCCTTTAACTGCCTATGAACTTGTTCAAACTCTATAATACGTTCCTCAAGCACTCTCTTCTCAGCTGAGTCACTTTCCAGTCTTGCTTGCAGTTCAAGGATTATCTCTTGTAGCCTCATAATCTCAGCAGAAGAATCATGTAGGCTGTGAGATGTTTGTTCAAGGTCCTTAACCTGTGCCTCAAGCTGTGATTTCTCTTGTGAAACTTTTCCTAGGCCACCTTCAAAATTCTTGACAACCTCCTGGAGTTTTCCTATTTCTGTCTCAAGAGTAGATTTCTCACTGAAATACTTCTCAGAAACTTGCTCAAGTTCTTGTTTGCACTTCTCAATCTCATGGTCACGATGGGACAGTTGGGCTTCATAATGCTTAGCTGCTGAGGTCATATCTTCTTTTAGATCCTCAATCTTTTTCTTGCTTGCTAGAATTGCAGCAGCCAAATCTTCCTTTTCACTTGTAAATTGATTGAGTCTCTCCTCAAGTTTTTCACATTGGCAGTGCGTGTTCTTTTCTTCAAGTGCCTGTAGTTTTTCCCTTGCTTCCTGAAGCTCCTCTTCTAGCTCAATAATCCTTTCATTCAGTGCATAAGAAATCCCATTGCCATTTTCTTCTTCCACATCATCAACCTCAGAATCAGAACCCGAGGAAGAAGATGATGATGAGCCATCACTCCCTTTCTTCGAAATATCTGAGCTTCCACCACCAAGGAATACATCAAAGCCAGCTGCTCTTGTTTTGCGTTTCTGTTTCGGTTTCTTCTGTTCCATGTTAGGCTCTGGAGATGGTGAAGTAGATTGTGTCTCAGCATCAGTTTCAGATATACCAGAACCTTGAGACTGCAGGGATGATGGAATATTCTTGCGCAGTTCCCCCGTCACGTTATCATAACGCTCAGCAAGAGCACGGTACATACGGTAGAAGTTCTCAACATGAGTTACAAGCAACGGTCGTCTTTGATAATACATCTCAGCCTTCTTTGCAAAAGAATCACCTTCATCCTCGATGAGTTTTAGCATCTCTTTAACTTGCTTATCCATCTCTAATCGTTCATAATAAATGGAAGTCAGGAAATTCTGTGCTATATAATTACATTTCAAGATAAAACATAAACAAGCCAATGAAGATTAAACAAGGTCATGTGGATCTATGCCTTATAAATGACAAAATATCTTGGTATATATAGAGTTGTTACCTTCCAGGTTCTCAGCTAGCCATTTGGAATTTTTGGGGCTAATATGGCTGTCCCACCACCATGAATGGGACTTCCTCGTTGGCATTCTGTGCATGCGCTTCATTGTCACCAAATATAAGGAAACCTCCTCTAAGGAGACCTGATTATGATTGACAGAGAAGTTGAAAATGAGAATGTGAAACCATGCAATAATCTGTGATGAAGGATAATCTGCAACTTCAAAAATAAATGCTTTACCATTACACCAATAATATGAAACATATAATCTCACAATTGTTGCAAATAGAGAACTGGCAGAATATTGGAGAAAAAGGAAACAGGAACACATGCAGCAACATAGTATAAAGGAAGGTTTACAGATAAATAAAAGACATATAATGTGTAAAAGCGCTGCATAGTATGAGCTTAATGTGCAATTATCAAGCATGACAGAAGGAAAGGAGATTTCACACTGCCTATCAATGAAGAAGTACTGTTTCCACATTATTAAAGAGCACGACGAAAGCGATTGAGCATCCCAAATTCCAGATATGCAGAGATCAGGACATTGATTGGATAACTAAAAGGTGCAAAACAATGATATCATTCATGAGTTGATTACGATTTTTATCAAATAACCAATCACCGATGCTCTTTTTTTTCAGAAATCCAAGACCTAAATCGATTAGCAACGCTGACTCAAGGTGGAATTGATAAGCAGTTGTCACTGAAATGTTAAACCATCAAACAAAAAGAAAACATTCGAACAGCAGTACATTGTTGCAGTTATTCATGTGTGGGATGTTAGAGTAATGAAATTTGATGTCCTTGGTAGCTGGCACACATATTTAGATAGCATTTAAAAAGAAATTAACCAAACATGTGGTATGGTGGTTTCACCCAGACTGCGCATCTCCTAGATAAGTAGAGTAGCCAATGTAAGACACATTCTCATGGTGAAGTGAGCATATTTTTGAAAATGAACAGAATATGTGTCGTAAAAACTAAAGAAAGTGACCAGTTGACAGCAATCAAATATTGGTACAAATGTTAGCTGGGAACCTGATTCTTGCAATAAACATACTAGGACCTGTCTATGAGTCTATCACACAACATAGTGCAACAGATGTGGCAATTACATCTGCTTGTCTGTTGTTACAGGTAAGAGGGGCTGACTGGTTCAATAATGAATGAACTCAAATAAGCTGCAACTACCATTCTCTTCAAAAGAAAAAAAAACTGCAACGACCAAGTTGAATCAATCAACAACAAATTTATTCTGTCCCCACGACCTACTTAGATCAGAAGTTCAGGACTCAATCTCAACATTGATGTGCCAGATCAGATGTTAGCCAGTTATTGTCAACCACTATCCAGCCAATAATTGAACGATATTTGAGACTAGTCAATGAAGTGAAAAAAATAGTTGTTAGTGATACTGTTAGGATCGTTGCTCGGGGTTGGGAGAGAGAGTTGGCGCCGTGAGCACCACGACGCCCAGAAGGCACAGGAGAAGCCCAGAACAGATTTATTTTGTTCTATTCCTTAATTTTTTTAATTTCTGATTACACTTTTTTATAGCCTCTACGACTAACTATGGATCTTATATTAAAGAATCTGATCCTATCCACTTGACTCCTGAATTAAAGGACCTCTACAAACTAGAGATCTATATAAAAGAAAAGATTATTCTAATTGAGAGAAAATAAAGAAAAGATAATAGAAGCTGATCTTAGCCCCTAGGTGGGACCGGCTGGGATGGCGCCAACTCCCTGGTGCACATAACAGATACATGTAAGATAGCCAGCCCAGCTTACGCCTAGATGGACACATGCAGGCATGGGTTGGAAGGGGGCTCGTGAGGGGGGCGCCAACATAGAAATAATATATTGCATATCCTGACGTCAACCGTGCATGTGAATATGGCAATAA
Organism: Zoysia matrella; assembly: GCA_001602295.1. Lineage (NCBI taxonomy): Eukaryota > Viridiplantae > Streptophyta > Magnoliopsida > Poales > Poaceae > Zoysia > Zoysia matrella. Next base: position 74,052 of record BCLG01000442.1, read on the forward strand.
TTAAGGAACACAGCTAGATATGTGGGTGAAGAATGATTTTGTAATATCCAGCACCCATATTCATGCATATAGCCACTTTCCAAAATTAATGGACATAAAATATCTGATGTCAATAAACTTAAGAAAAAACTAAAACTATGTGCAGGCCTTCTAATCAAATCCAAACAGTGCAGGCACCAGCTAAGATGGCCACTACATGCTCACTATAGAACCAACCTGGCAAAAATAAAATATCTTCTACAGTCCAACAACAGCTCTTGCCTTGCCTAGGAAGGCCGTATCATACCACAGGCACAGGCACAGGCACAGGAACGGGTCCTTGAGTGTAAAACGGGAGCTACAAATCCCAGGACTGCGACGACTAGCAGCTTCAGGAGAGAAGCTCTGCTCTGAATAATGTAAACATCTGGGTAAGCTGGAGTACGTTTTCTTCATCTCCGGATCACGAAAGCACAGTATAATCAATGAACCAACTACTTCGATGGCCAGCTGAAAGCGACGGCGATTTATGAAGGAGGCCAGATTTTATCCAGCGAGAAAAAAATCCCTTTCTTTGGCGTTCATCATGCAAAAAGCAGAATCATCAAGATGGATCATGAAAGCATAGTCACAAATTGAAAATCTGAGATGGAATCATCACCGCTTTTCCATGGGCACGGTGAGTGTGGACTGTGGAGTGAACGATAAGCGACAGACATGACCCATGTGAGAGGCGGAGAAGTAAAGAATTCACGAAAAAAAAAACTATGCGATTGAGTGCAGAATCCTAGTACGGGACATGGAGATAGCTCAGCGCAAAATTCTCGCCGTTGGAAACACTGGAGACATGGAGATCGCTCACAGCAGCGAGAGCTGAACAGGGAGGACAGGGGAGGGGGCCGCGCGACCATACTTACCGAAGCGGAGATCAGGCAGCCTCCTGGTCCTTCCTCCCTTCCCTTCCGTCGCCTTCCCCTGCGGAGAGGGGAGAAGAACCGGAGCAGCAGCTGCGAGTGATTAAGGCCTTGACGGTTGGTATCAAGCGCGCCGGAGGCCCGGAGCCATTTAAAAGCCCGCTCCCCGGAGACGAAAATGACGGTCTTGCCCTCCCGCGGGGCAGCTAGCGGCCCGCCGAGACTTCGGTTTCCCCAAGAGTGATGAGCTGGACGGCGTGGACGCGGCGGCGGTGGATTACGAGTGAGGTTAGCGTAGATTAACAGCTGGGATGATGGAGTGGAGTGGTTAATTACCCCGCGTGGCGCGGAGGACACCTGGGAGCAAGCGGGGCCGGCCGGCCCCACACGGCGCGGCAGGTGGATTGCGAGTGAGGGTTGAATTCGCGACGCGCTGCACGTTTTAGTTGACGTTTTGTTTTGTTTCTTCTTCGAACACACAAGACCAAACCCGTGTTCTTGGTTCTTTTCTCCACGCCCATTTCTAATACTACCTCCTTTTAAAATATTATCACCATTTCAAATTTAAACTAGCCAACAACGATAATATTGTTCGTATTCTGATCCGTTCGAGTTTTTTATTTAATTCGGTCCGTGTGAGTACAATTATCGTGCTCAAGTGCACTCTTTTTTTTTTCCAAAAAAAAAGTTCAATAACGAGTTCATACCATCCGTTTGAGGGTTTTATTTAATTTGGTGTGACCATCTATATGCAGATATACAGGTGTTGCTCCGATTTAAATTTCGCGCTGGGGTGACCTGTCTTCCATGCACGACCATTCAGCGATTGACCAACAACCAACCCACCGCGGGGATGCGCACGTAGTCCAACAGCTGGTATCGTGGTACTCCTAGTACTAAACATGATGCGCGATCAAATCGGCAATGGCCCGTTTTTGAACTACCTGGATTTCGAGGTTCTTAGATGTTGATTGACTTATGAATTTTAACGCAGGCTGGAGACGATTGTTGGAGAAGGATGACCAGCTGAATACGAACAAGGATTTATAAAAACAAAGGAAAAAGAAAATATAAAAATGTGGCTTATCCCAGGCAGTAACCAAGCACATGAAATACACGGGGTGGCGACTAGGCCTGTAAGCGGTGCCGGCCTGGCAGCGAAGCCGCTAGGTTTGGCCCGCGCCGCCGCCCACAAAACCACAGAGGTCCGAAGCGGCCATCCCTGCGGCGCCGCAACTTAGCCGCCAGACCCGCTCACGTCGCCCGGCGCCGTCCGCTCCGTCCGAGCCGCCGGACCTCCAACTCCAAGCCATGGCCTCCAAGCAAGAAGCAGCGTCGAGGCGAGATGTGTCGGCCACCCTTCCGCCGCCTCGCCCTCCGCTGTCATGGACGCGCCCACCGATGCCACGCTCTACGACCTCGACGGCTCCTACTTCGACGCGGAGCACCATCACCTCGACCCCTCCTGCTTCGACGCCACGCACGACGACTAACTCTCCTGATTCGACGCCTCGTGCCACGGCTGCTCCTGCTTCGACAGTTCGACCCCTCACCTTTCTGCTTCGATGGTGAATGCTTCATTTATGTAGCTTTCTGATACTGCTAAAGTTCATGTCTGAAATCTGTCCGTATGTGCCATTGATATGTTCTTAGCTTTCTGAAAAGTTGTTTATTTTTAAATCAATCGGCTATATGAATTGTTGCTTACTGATAGTCCTGGAATTTGTAGATGTTGATTCTCAGTACAGGACAATTGGCATTGTACTCGGCACTAGTATATGGACAGCAGACACTAAGAGTATCAAACTTGCATGAAATTAGACTCGTGTACTAGTACCTGTCTCTTCCAAATAGAGCAAAATAAGCAAACAGATAATATCCTTTCCTAGACCCAAAGCTATGAACTTGAACCAACAAGTCCATCTATTGTTTCCTTTTTTTGCTATCATCATTGAATTCTTGACATATCATATATGTGGTATGCATTATGAAGTCAGTGTGTTTTTTAGAGATATCTGACGCAACACGTGATGGTGCTATATCTAAAATTAGTTTTTAAGTGAACTGAAGCAGAGTTACTAAATTGGCATTTATAATGGGAATATCTCATACTGCTAGCTAGAAAAGTTCTTTAGTTGGAGATGACACATCTTTGCCTATTTCTAGTATTTAAAAGCTGTAACACTTCGTGTTTCTACATAAAAGAGCCAAGCTGTTCAAGTTCAAAATCACAGAAACCGAGCTTAAAAAAAAGATTTAAATCAATTCCAGCTAGTTCGCATTTAAGTTTAAATTTCAAAATGTGAGTTCAAAATTTCCCATGAAATATGGTGAAACAAAATTCTCTCTTGAAATATTTTACAACAACTTGAATTTTAGAGGTTCTCGTAAAATTTTATTTGAGGTTTAAAGGTTTTACATAAATTATTTTGATCTAAAAGATTGCCTGTCTTTAAAATTCAATATAATTTTATTTATTTTGATTTTTAACTTGACCCCGAAATAAAAGTTGTTCATCTTCAAAAGTTTTACCACCCTACCAAATTTCAAAATTTTTGGAGCCTGGAAAGTATAAATTTTGAAGCAAAACCATGAGCAGCGCAGAAAATCAGCAAAATTCGGAAAATTGGAAAACCCCGCGGGACCCACCTGTCAGTATCCTGCCGCTCCATCCCCGAACTCCAGCGGACAGCGCAGGGGGCCAGCTGCTGCGGCACTGATGGACTCATCCATGCATGAGCGCCACACCTCCCTCGATGTGTTCCCCCCCCCCCCCTAGTCAATGCGCACGGTAGTACTCCTCACTCTGACCAGAGCCCTTTCTCTCCCTCATCCCTTCCTCTCTCATTTTCTCTCTCGCACCCAAGCTCGGTAATGGTAAACCTTCATCCCAGTTCTTTCCATGATGTAGCACAAAGGCTTGTAGCATGTCTTCTAGAATTTGAATGATTCGTTCCATCTGTCTATCAGTCTAAGGGTGATACGCTGAGCTCCTAATCAAGGTAGTACCTAGCAAAGCAAGAAGTTGTTCTCAAAAACATGCCACAAACTGAGGACCTCTGTCGGAAATGATGGTCTTCGATACACCATGTAAACAAACTATACGGAAAAGGTATAGTCCAGCATACTTCTTAGTATTATAGTTGGTGTGTACTGAAATAAAATGGGAACTCTTCATCAAACGATCGGTGATCACTCAGATAGAATCATGTTTATTTGATGTCAGTGGGAGTCCCACAATGAAAACTATTGATATGTCTTCTCACTTCCAAGCTAGAATAGATACTTCCCGAGTGAATTGAATATTTAGAAAGATGAGCCTCATCGAGATTTTTCTTTCTTAGCTTGTGGTTCTTCGGTACTACTAATATTCTGTTGAACCATAAGACACATTCATTGTCTTGGTGAAAGCACTTAGCAATATTGGCCTTTACTCTTTCTTGAGATGGGTCATACCCTTATCTTTCTTTTGAGATGCAATAATCTCTTCTCGGATAGTAGGTAGGAGGGCAAAATTATACAAGGCTAAATATGGTAGCACTCATAGAGTAGGCTCTTCATCTAAGGCTTGTGATAGTTGATAAAAATTGCACTGGACTTTAGGACTAAGCGCATCTGCTACCACACTGGCTTTTCTGGATTATAATGAATTTTCAATTCATAATCTTTAATCAGCTCTAACCATCTTCTCTGCCTCATGTTGAGATCTGCTTCGTGAAGAGATACTTCAGTCTCTTGTTATCAGTATAAGATGTACCAGATTGCCCATGAGGTAATGCCTTCATATCTTCAATGCTAGAATTACTGCGGCTAGTTTCAAATCATGAGTTGAGTAGTTCTGTTTATGCTTACGGAGCTGTCGAGAAGTGTAAGCAATGACTCTTTCTTTCTGCATCAGAACACACCCAAAGCATGTTCTTGAGGCGTCGCAATACACATCAAAAGGCTTTTCGATGTCCGGTTGAGCTAACACTGAGGCGATAGTGAGATGCTTCTTCAAGGTTTGAAATGCTTCTTCGCAGCTTCATCTCATAAAAACTTGTTATCCTTCTTGAGCAATTCTGTCATTGGTTTCGCTATCTTGGAGAAATTTAGAATAAATCTTCGATAGTATCCTGCCAAACCAAAAAAACTACGGATCTCCGAAACCGAGGAAGAAGACTTTCACTTTACTACGTCCTCAACCTTACTTGGGTCCACGAAGATTCCTTCTGAAGATATCACGTGACCTAAAAATGGTAATTGCTTCAGCCAAAACTCGCACTTGCTAAACTTCACGTATGTGACAGTCCGTACCTCGAAAGATACGAACCATCGACCTCAGGATCATATCGAATGTCACTCGGAAAAACGAGGACCACAGTATAGCTCAAGCACGATAAAATATATTACAAACTTGTTATTTAAGTTTACAAACCACGAGTTTAAAGTGCGAAAGCTACAAACCTATTATACAAGGGCGTCCCGGATACTAAGCAAAAGGATACATCGACTTCATACAATGTAGCTACTACCAACAACCCACTCAAGGCGGCGAGCAAAGCTCCCAGTAAATAAAGCCACCCTCAAGGGTTGCTCTTTCTGTCTAGAACTGAGAAGAGAAAGAGAAAACACCTGCAACAGAAAACCACAAACACAAAGCCCTAAGCAACTAACGGTCAGCAAGACTTATCCGACAAAATGGCTATCTACAGGCGACTCCTATGAATGAGAAGGCTGACTTATCAGGGTTGGTTAATTGCAAAAGCAGCGCTACAAGTAAATTTTACTTTCAAGTTTTAGCAGTAAATTAAGTATCAAATTTAAATTTAGTTTGCAATATTAACTAGCATAATCATGATTGTCAACCAAATTATAAACAACTCAAACATCTCACATTGACTTCCACCTTCATTCTTTTACTTTTTACTAAGATGTGACGCGGCAAAACAAGCGGTACTCATTTCTGCGAGGGGCAGCGATTCGAATTAATTGAAGCCATGTACATGCTAATAGGATTTGTACAGTAACAAAGCCTTTCAGTCCCAATTAAGCTGGGGTAGGTAGATCCTAGGATTTGTACTGTATTTGATTTAATTTCATCTCAGGGACTGGCTGCGTCTGGTTGCCCTCCATCGGTGGACTTTTCCAAGGAGTATTTCTCATTCTTTGAGATAGCAAGAAGCTCATACTTCTATTCTATAACTAATCACTTTGAGTGCGCTTTCATCGTTTAGGTTATAGAACTTTATGAGTTTGCATGAATGATGAACTCACCTCTTGAATTGAGCGAGCTTCTAGCTAGAACAGGAAGCTGACCACATTACAGCTCATTTGGCTTACCTTCAAACTTCATATACGTTGGCTCATCGAGAGTAGAATCTGAATTGTGCAAACTAGGTGCAAACTTGGTAATTCAAGTCTATTACATAGCTGCTCTTGTCTGTAGTAGAAGCAATTCATGGAAACTAGTAGTTGTGACTTGGTAATTCAAGTGCTTGAATGCATTGTAAATTTATGCAATTCTAGAGATGCAAGTTAATATAAGTGAATATTCACTGCTGCTGCAGTGCTTAATGTTTACAGACTATGCATTGAACAAGTTTATTCAGAACTCGGAAGCTGCTTCAAAAAGGTGCTACTGCAGTGCTGCTGCTAAGTGCTAGCTAGGCGGACATGCGCGGCGCTGCAGTTGCTGCTGCTGCATGCGGACGTGCGCGGCGCTGCAGTCGCTGCTGCTGCTAAGTGCTAGCAGACATGCGCGGCAGCCGCAGTCACCCGCAAAACAAAACGGCGCTATGCAGGCCGCCGCATGTGCCCGCCATCAGTTTTGCGGCGCGTGCGGGAACGGGACGAGCTGCTCATAGCCGCGCCGCTTGCAAGCGCTAATGGAGACAGACAGACGAGTAGACAACCCCGCACGCATGGGCGTGTAGCAGCAGAAGACCAACAGGGCAGCGAGGGAGGGGCAGTTTTGGAAACGCGCGCAGGCCCGGAAGTGAGAATCACGAGGGATCGCTAGCTGCCGCTTGCCCCACGGCAAGTTGGCGCGGGCTTGCCGGCCCCGTCCGCCCCGCAGAGGCTGCGGCTTCCTGTCTCCTCTCCAAGTCTCCATCTGTGTTTCCTACGTTTAGAAAAATTCCGTCCATTTGTTCATGACGATGGACCCAGCTAAGTCGAGACTAAACGGTTTCATTAATAGAATAAATCTTGAAAATTATTGAATGAACTAAAATAAAATCATCGAATGAGATATAATTACTGAGAGAACTGAAACAAATTACTGAAAGAATCAAAATAAAATTACTGAACAAAATCGAAAGAAAATTAATGAAGTGAGAAAATTACTATAGGAATCAAATAAAATTACTGAAAGAATTGATACAAAATTTCTAAATGAGAGAAATTTACTAAAAGAATTGAAATAAAATTATTGAGAAATTACATTGCTCATAATTTAAGTATGCCTTAGAACAGGTAAAGAATATTTAGAAACAAAAGTAACCATGGTGATGACCAAGAAACAAAAGTTAAAATAGATGGCTCATAAAAAAATTCAAACTTTGTGGTGGCTAATAAGAGACCTATTTTTTCCAATGGCTGATAAAGAATTACGCCAAAATTAAATTTTAGCTTAGTATTTAGCATGTTTTTTCTCTATTAATCTGCAATGTATTTTTACGTGGGCCGCATATAACCGGCAACGTTTTCATCAGATTAGATAGGTTGGCGGTTGAAGGAAAAAAAATTATGTGGGTCTGTTGCCTTGAGCGGAGGGATGGTTTTTTTTTTTTTTTAAGAATTGGAGGGATGGATTGCTTCTACGCAGACGGAGACACCGAGGGAGACACAGCAACGGAGACAGGAAAGCCGCAGCTCCCGGCGGGGAGCCGGTCCTGCTCCAAATCCACGCGCGCGATATTTGTTGCTTCAAATCCGCTCGCGATATTAGCTTGGCCCCTTACGCCTCTCTCTATAATCTTTCATTCCAACAAATCAAAAGAGTATACGTAAACGGGAGCAAAGAGGCGCACTCAGCGCGGGAGACACGTTTACAGGAACGTGTCGCGTTCCCGGGGGAGCCAGCGGCGCAGCAGGCACAGGTTGGACCCGGTCTCGTCTCGCCGGCCCATACCGTACCACTGCTCCGTTCCGTCTCTCCCGGCACACGTGGGCGTAGCCAGCCCAAGCAAAGGAGAGCAGAGTCGTGTCCGATCTGATCGCCATTCGGCATTCGTTTCGCACAACTAACAGATGAACACGGGGCGCTAGATGACGCACCACGTACTCATGTACTGTACTCCCGAGAGAAGAAAAAAAAGCGCCGTTGGACGACCAAGAGCATCGAGAATGTCGCCGCCGACGTGCTCCGTGGCCGACGGGAGTTGGCGGCGGGCTGCGTCCGAGGACACTCACCGGCTGCGGTAAATGGGCTAAGGCCCATAGTAAGCCACACGATGACCTAGCCCACGCACCGGGCCATGGGCTAAATGCCACAGCCCTCCAGGCCCAGGAGGTGGCCGATGGTCGTACAAAAACCAGTTCCATTGACAAAACCACCATCATCGTACTCTCATCACTGCTCGACGCAACAACGACCGGAACCACAGATAGACACAACTGTACAGGCTGACCTGACGACTCACGCTCACGGCATATCTACGACGGAACGGAAGAGTGGCCGCCCGACGCAGCAGAGCCGGCGCCGGCGTGCGCGGCGACCTTCTTCTCGAGCTCCGGCTTGTTGGCGCCGACGAGCTTGTCCACCTGCTGCCCGTTCTTGAGGAAGAAGAACGTCGGCGTCGCCCGGATGTCCCATGACGAGCTTAAGTCCTGCGATCGAGGGAAAAAAAAGTAGCCAGTTTGACAAGTAAGCTCCAGTTCACTGGATTATTGGTAATCATAATCACTTCTGAAGAATTAGCAGTTTCATTCTATTAGAGGCGACCAGTGATGTTGCACGGAACATGGAGACCATCATGCTTATGAGTGGAGAATGCATGGTATTGTTACCATTAAGTCGTCGACGTCAACTGCCAAGAACATGAGCTGGGGGTACGTCTTTGACATCTCGGCGTAAAGAGGCGAGATGACTCGGCATGGTCCGCACCAGGAAGCGCTGAAATTCGCAACAACCTACAAAACACCCATCAAAACATCATTTTTCTGTTTATCTATTGTTGCGGAATCATAATTCAGTATATCGGCATCAGTCTGTCCATTAATTTCAATTGTTTACGAGATCCCAATTCCCATTGCTAGCATCGGCTAGCTGACGGCTGTTTTTTTTCAATGAAAATTCAGGTGGGGGATGCTATGAGACCTGGGGGCTGGGGTAGGTTTCACTTACAATTTTCCCGTCCTTGTTCGCCTCCGCAACCTTTTGGTCCCAGTCCTCTTTGCTCGTTACGACGTGAACGTTGCCACCTCCGAAATCAATCTTCTCCTCGTCATCTCCATGTGGCTGTCCAGGCAGAGAACACATATACATGAGAAGCAACAAAACCCACTCGTCGATCGGATACACGAAAGGAGCAGACCTTTAAGGTGCAGCATCGGCAGCACCGCGAAAGGAACTTCAAAACCATTCCCGACAATATACTCCTGATCACAGAATCGAACAACAAACCTTGTTAAAGAGTTTCTCCTTCTTTTTTTTTGACCAGAGAAAAATCTCAGCTTATATAGAAAGCTTTCTCTTTCACACAGCTAAGAGTACGTCAGAACGGAAGAAACACTCCACCAGCAACCAGCTGCTCTGTGATACACGCCTACACGGCATGTTCAATCGACAACAATACCGTCCAGACGCCCATGAACCATGATTCAATCTCCAAACATCAGCTGATCTGCCGGTGCAAATACTATAGGACCAAACTTCTACACCCCGCCGCTGTTTGACCCATCAGACACCGAAAAAGTTGGTGGCGTGGTGGTGCCAGTGGGTACGAGAATATTAAGCGCCTCCAAGCTCCAACTCCAACAGCACGGGAATTTTAAGCGCCTCCAAGCTCCCAATCATGCGATCAATATGGCGTCTGATTTAACCCGATTACTCTCCGAGACCCAGGAGTCAGCTGAACCGGAACAATCTCCGCGTGGAACATCAACGCATGAGAGGATTTGATTTTGATCAAGATGAAAAATCTGGAGAGGGTTCGGTTCCGTACCTGGGGTTGGAACCGGAGGGGAGGATTTGGCGTCCGAGGAGAAACCGCGAAGCCGAAGAAGGGCCGCCGGCGGTTGGGGAAAGTGTAGCCGCCACGAGGAACCTGCGGGTTGGCGGCGGTACCAGTGGACGGATAAAGCTCTCGCGCCTCGCAGTCCTTGGCCTTCCATGTGTGACTTGCTTTGTTCACGTCATCACAGATGATGCGTTAGCAGGCGCAAATCACTATCAATGACGACTGAAAGTGCCGTGCTTTATGACTCGAGCATTTATTACGGGGGAAGAAAAACTGCTGTCTGTTGCACTGCCTAGTGCCTGCTGCACCTGTGACGGCTGAGACGGAGCCGCGGGGTCTTCCTCTGTGGTTTAACCGTTCCGCCATTTGGCCGGCTAAAACCTTACAGCAGCACCATCTCAAAACAACCACCACCAAAAAAAAAACACTGCTTCAATTCCTTCTGCTCCTTTTACCTTTTTTTGGTGTTTAGTTTGTTTTAATTTCCGATCTCCTTATTTGAATCTAAAATAAAAGAAGCTCTGAATCTAGCATAACACAAACAATTCTAGATCGCGGCATCAGCATTCCACTTTAGTGAATTTTTTACATCCGTTTCTCTGGTTTCACCCATCGCCTCAAGAAGGCATCATGAAAAGAAATAAAACCACCATCACCTGAACTTAAACATTTTAAGCAGAAGAGCGTGGCTGCAAGCAGGAATCTGGCGCTTGCTATCTCAATTGTCAGAGCATCAGATGTGCAGTAAAAAGGGCACCAAAAGGGCACCCGGGATGTAATCCGCTGAGCAGCCAAAATTATTTTCCACACGTTGTGAATTGCTGACGGTAAATCGCCTATCAAAAACTCAGATGCAATCTTTCTCTTGCTGAAGAAACGCTGATAGCTACACTTCGAAAGAAAAGAAAACAATGCACAAGGTGAAAAATTGATACAGTTATAGTGCGTCAAGTAGCTTTCTCCAGATTCTCAGCCTCCCGCCGCCTCCTTTCCTCAGCCTCCTGACGCAATTTTTCCTCCTCACGCCTCAATGCCTCGGCCTCCTCTCGCTCAGCCTCCTCACGCTCCCTGCGTTCATCCTCCGCCTCCTCTCTCTCATCAAGATCATCAAACTCTTTCTCTGCAGTCATTGCTTTTACAATAGGATCTCGGAGCTCAGATATCAAGCCTCCACCCACCTTGTACTCTTGTTCATCACCAATAAGGAATAGCCGCTGATCAGGCCCTGATGCCATTGGTATGTCAACAGCTAGTAGCTTCATATCATACTGTGAAGTCAGCAAGATAAGGTCAGAAAACAAGCTTGCCATGCAGAACGTGTAATAAGGTTTTCTTCAAAAAAAAAAAACTAAAATAGTGATTCCCAGATTCCAGGTGAAGAATCGAACATGTTGTCATTTATATCAACAATAGACCTGTCCAGTTCTCCACATATAACATTTGAATAGATAGCGATATTATATTTCCTATACTTATAGAATTTTATATTATATAGCTAAAGAAGAAGAAACGGGAATGGAGCCTTATTAAACTCTGCTTTTGCAACATTCGTTCATGCTTTTGTTTATTCACTAACCGTCTGATGTTCAATCTAGTGCACTGAAACAGTGAGATAATTCAATTACCTGCCCCTTTTTCTTCTTGACCTCAACACTTACGAGGCCCTTTTTTTCTGATCCCTTGATGGGGAAGATAAGAAAGCACCGTTTGCTGCCAAGCCTAAATTTGAAATTCTTTAACTTAGGCCCCCCTCCAGACATAACATACGCTCTCACATCAGTGCCAGTTAAAGGTGCACCCATGACTTCAAGGATTGAAGCAGATGTATTGAGCTTTGTCATAGCTATCCGGTAAACTTTGTCAGGGTTTATGGTCAACCTTGACCGGACATACATACCCTACAAGACAAAGATAGATATTTGAAATCATTTGGACCTACCCAAAAATGGGCTAGCAATCCAATCATATTTGCACTGAAATGCAGACTGTTACTTACTCCTACATCATTTAATAAGTGAGAAACATGATAATAACACTTAGCAAAAAAAAAAAAGATGCTGCATACCAAAAAAAAAAAATGTCACTACACTGTTCACAAAGCAGACAAGACCATTGATAATTTCCAGTTAAAATGAAGCCTAACTCTAGAAGTCGAGTCTATGTTTCTCAAACATTTCATATTCTGTTGTAGCAGGTGATCACAATATTTTGATTTCTTCATAAGATCAATATGATCTAGGCTATGAACATGCAAAAATGGCACAAAATGAACGGATCCTAACATGTGCGCACACAATGCATGGCCATCTAGTAACAATATTTACAGGGTTTAGCTCTCTTTGTTTGACCAACTAGTATTAATATTTACAGGGTTTAGCTCTATTGGCATGACCATCTAGTTTTAATATTTACAAGGTTTAGCTACCTTTCTATGCCCCTAAATGGTACATTG
>BCLG01000442.1:86570-100431 GCA_001602295.1 Zoysia matrella
AAAATGGCACAAAATGAACGGATCCTAACATGTGCGCACACAATGCATGGCCATCTAGTAACAATATTTACAGGGTTTAGCTCTCTTTGTTTGACCAACTAGTATTAATATTTACAGGGTTTAGCTCTATTGGCATGACCATCTAGTTTTAATATTTACAAGGTTTAGCTACCTTTCTATGCCCCTAAATGGTACATTGCTGTCTGCACAACAGCTCAATTAGTATTCGCAAGGTAAATTTTCTTCTAACCCCCCCCCCCCCCCCCCCAACAATTTTTACAACTTGAATGAGTACTACATCTGAATAGCAAACCAAAATTGAATGAAAAGCAACATTTTGCGCCACGAGAAGTAGCTAATGTAGTTGGCTCCTAACTTTCCATGCAAATAAAGGTCAAAATTAAGCTTAGCGTCAGAACAATTTTGGAGGCAGTTCGAATACATTGAACACCACATTATCAGCAGAACTGTGTGCCATTGCACGAAGCAGAAATGGTTTAGATTTTGGTCAGTCATGTGATTGATATTGTATATTGATTCATATAAAGTCATCAAGGTACGCCGCAAGCCATTCATATGAAACAGACTCTAATCTCGAGTTCTCAAGGTTACATGAGCATTTAGCCAAAACAGCATAACAGATGCAGTTCCAAATGACATATACAATCGTACTATTTGATTAGTCAGACCGAGGAGTGAATGCCACTCACCGCGAATGCGACGATGGATGTGGCCAGGGCGAGGAAGCCATATTTAGCCATGCCCTCTGAGAGCCCAACGAATGTGCTGGCGATGCCCAACATGATCCTCCACAGCGCGACGCAGACGATGAAGGCGCCGGCGCCGACCAGCACCATGTAGTTGCGCCTCCAGAAGGCCTCGACCTGCAGGCCCACGGCCTCCCGGTACCGCGCCGCGGCGCTCCTGGCGGCCTCCACGGGACCGCCCAACCCCTTCACCCCCTTCCCGAGCGGCGCCAGGCGCGACCCGCCGGTCGCCACCGACCGTACTCCGCCCGAGAGCCGCGGCAGCGGAGGCAGAAGCTCACGCCGCAGTGGCGCCGCATCGTGCCGCCGCGCGGTGGTGAAGAAGCGGGAGGAGGGGATCGGGGAGTGTTGGCGTGGGATAGGAATCGGAATGGGAAGTGGGCGGCGCGCGGCGGCCGGGGACTGGGACGGGGGCAGGAGGAGGCGGCGGTGGAGCGACTGCAGGGCGCGCCGGGAGGAGGAGAGGGCGGCCGCCATGGGATGGGGGGATCCAATCGAGATCGGGCAGCGGAGTGAACCGCTCCTCCCAGTCAGAGGAGAGGAGGACGGGACGGCGGGTTTGGAATCTTTGGATTTTGGACAGAGTAGAGAGACTTGCTCTGCTGCCTCTCACGAATTTTCCTTCTTTTTCTGCTCCAAAATTTTGAAGACATGTTAGGTATTTTTTAAAATGTAGAAATTTTTCTGGACTTACATAACAAATTTTATAATAATTAATTCAATGACAAAAAATGATTTTAAAAAATCTTACATTTAAAGATGGGGTTTTAGAGATGGAGATATGACAAACAGGAAACAACATCGAGAGTTAAAGGCAGCAGATAACCCAATCTCAATGTGTACAGACAAGCCCACCGAACCACACACCCTTTCCCAATTGTAACCGTCAAAATAAAGTCCAATCCGACGTACCTTGGTTGCCGATGAAAGTAGCCATAGCGATGAACAAACAAGCTCACTAGAGATCTACTTCCTCGTATGTATCACCATTGATACGTGGAGGTGGTAGCTTGGGGGCGTGATGACGGCAATGCTTCCGCTGGATGACGACTCGCCGAAGCTCGTGATAAATTCAAAGCTCGGTAGGATAAAGCTAGGTTTGCACAGAGAGTGGTGTCAATATACTATCTATATCTAATTTTTATGTGATTTAGCTTATCAGAATGATTGTTTTATAGGTAATTATTCTTTCTAACCTGGTACCATGGCACCTGGGTGGTATAATGTGGCCTTTTCGCCACTGACTGAGATAGTAGTAAGGTGGTAAGCAGGATAGAGATGAGAGGAAGAGGATGAAAATGTGGTGGTCCCATCTAGACTTTTAGCTCGATGAGGTTATCTAGCATATTAGAATATTTTTATTAGTTGACCACATCATTAAATTTCCCTCGCAAGCTGAACACCACCAGCTATCTTCCACGCACAATCAGCCAACCAAACACGCTGCTCATTGATCCCTCGTTTAGGAACCGTCTCCCCTCAGCACGTGGATCTGCCGATCCCACTGCTTCTTTCCCGGCGCCCGGTGCGGCGGCGACGTGATGAAAGTCCCACCGCTGCTGCAACTGGTGCGATCCGGGTGCGGGACATCGTTTATCGGTGGGCTTGATTGCAGGCGTAGGCCGTTGCAACCACTCCTACGTGACTGTTTGTCAGGGATCGGTCCTTGGACGCTGGCTGACCCGTCGAGGGGGGCGTGCAAGCGAGCCGGCAGTAACGCAACCGCGCACCGACGGCAGAGTCGCCGCATCGGGACATCCATGGCGAGACAAGACGGTACGGCGTCTGATCTGATCGGCTGATTGCTTCACTGTACAGATCACACGATGATTTTTTTCGTATACGTAAAAATATGTCATCCAGGGCTCCTGTCCTGCTCCTCGTACTCCTACGTGCGAGCACAGCTGCACAGGGCCCCGAAATTGACCAGACCAGTGGTGCCTCTTCGCGCGGCTGTCAAATCAGGTTGTTAACAAGTGTTTTCGGCGTGACCGCAATGTTGGCCCATAAAAAAATACTATAGTCGCCCGTGTCGAGTCATCGTGCCGGTTCCATTTGACAGGGCAGCTACCGGTACGTTGCTACTGGTATTCAACACTTCTCGCCTCACGTAGCATATAATAATAAAATAAAAAATCACGAACTTTTTCTTCCTATCAAACCAAACGATTAAATTAGTACTCAGTATTTGAATAAGGGCCGTTTCGGTTTATTGTTTTTAAAGTGGTTCTATAGCTAAAAATAGTTCAATTCGATTTTTTAAATAAATTTTTAAAATCAAAACAGAGAATTACTTCACAAAATAAAAAAAATTATTTTTTTATCAGCTCTTAACTTTTTAATTTATTTCAAAGAATCACACTGTAAAATTAAATAAAAATTATTTATTTAAAAAATAACATTTAATAGAACTATATAATTTTAGCTGAGAATCAAAATAACCCAGCTCTGCCAAATGGGGCAACCGCACCAAACAAAGGATCATCCACGAAGGAACACACGACCAAACCATCCCGGGACGCAGAGCACGCACGGCAAGCAATGGACAAAATAACGCAAACAAAACCCACGGCAGGATAAAAAGATCAAAAGAGCAGTCCCAGAAAATATCCTGCAAGCCTCCCCGAAATTCCTCCCACCGCCGACCGCGACGACGACGGCGTCGAGCACGGGTCCCCTCCACCGCCTCCGCCTCCGCCTCACGGCGTGCGTCCGCGCCTCCCCGACGTCGTGCCCGCCGCCCACCCCTTCCGACGCGGCGCCGCCCGCCCTCCGCCGCCGTCCGCCGCGCGGCGGCCTCCCCTGGAACTGGAAGCTCACCTCCTCCCGCGCGCCACCCCATCCGATGGACTCGCCGTCGCCTCAGCCGACCGAGCCTCCGCATCCACCGTCCCCGCCGCCACGGTCTCAGCCGTCCGCGCCGTCGAGGAGGTACGGCGTGCACTTCTCCGCTTCCAGCTTCATCCAGGCGCCGCTCTCCGCGCTGCTCGAGTACTCGGGCATCCTACGCCCCGACCCCGGCGGCGGGACGCACCAGGCGGGGACCGGGACGGGCGAGGTGTCGATCCGGATTGTTGGGCCCGGTGAAGCGGGGGCGTCGTCTGAGAGGGATGGGGAGGTAATCGCCGAGGAGGGGGAGGAGGAGGGGCACGCAGTGAGGACACAACCTACCGAACCGGCTCCGGCAGCAAGCAGCGGAGAGGGCGGGCGGGAGTCCTCGTCGTCGTACCAGAGGTACGACATACAGCAGGTCGCGAGGTGGGTGGAGCAGATACTTCCTTTCTCCCTGCTGCTGCTCGTCGTCTTCATCAGGCAGCACTTGCAAGGTCGTGCTCAGTTATCTCTCTTCCCAACACTGCAAAACTGATTGCATCACGTGTTTGATGCTTACAATGCTCCATATTTGTGAGTTTGAGACATTCAGATGAAATGTTAATGTTGAATAAGTTTGTTTTGGCTGCGCAGGGTTCTTTGTGACAATTTGGATTGCCGCGGTGATGTTCAAGTCCAATGATATCCTGCGCAAGCAGACTGCTTTGAAGGTTCGTTGGTTTTTTGGTGTACGTAGTACCCATGTGTCTGACAATTGATCTGAGTAGAAAGAAAGTATTCATGATCTTTCTCTTTTCTTTACTTAAGGATGTTTCATTACTCCCTCTGTTCTTAAATTAATGCAGTTAGGACAAAAAAATTAATTCAAAGTTGAATTAAAACTGTTAATTTGGTGCCATTAAATGATTCTTGTTTCATTGATTGCCAGTGCTCTACCTAGAGACAAACTGTGGTGGTGAAGTTTATCTATTTGCCGCATCACTGTTGTCATGAGAATTGAGAAGTAATTTTTTCCCTGTTAAGTAATTATAAAACCATCATACATATAAACAAAGTGCCTGTTCGGAACTGCTGATTGCGGCTGACAACAGCAAATTGGCTTGGGGCTACAGGAGCTGCAGCCGCAGACAGCCAAAAAAGGCTCAACCGAACACAGCTAAATAAGCAATCACGAGGTCTGTGCTGTGTTTTCACTGAGTTGCACAAGTCTGTGTTTTCACTGAGTTGCACTTCTGCTGCAGTCCAAGGGTAAAAATTAGCCAATTAGATGGATTTCTTGAGTGGGTTACGGTCTTCGTCCTCTGCCCGACAAGTGGCTAGGATTGTGTTTGTAGAAAGAAACTATAGCAGACTCTTGTTCTGACTTTTGCTAATCATTTCTGTAGCAATTAAACATGTTTCTGAAATTGATTGTAAGTTTTTTTTTGGCAAAGGGAGTTTCTAGTATCTTCACTACATTAAGTTTTAAGACCCTGCAACTTGTTCTTGATTTATGATGGTGCATTCTGTTTTTGGCATTTGGTGCTTTTTGGTGATCCTTTTATATTTTGGCTAATTTTGACCCTCTTTTGTCCTTGTAATGCAGAGGGAGAGAAAACTTCCAGTCCTTGTTGGGATTACAATCTTATTTGTTGCTCATGTATTTGGATTTTATTGGTGTTACAAGAATGGGGACCTTATAAGACCTCTTGTGATGCTTCCCCCGAAAGAAATACCACCATTTTGGCATGCAATATTCATCATCTTGGTGAATGGTATTTTCTATTCTCCTGTGGTGCTGAAATTTTGTAGTCACTGTCTATTACATGGTTACAATGTGGTGCAGCTAGCATTATAAGTCATAGTGCCTGAATAAATTTAGTTTTTTTTTTTTTTTGGTGCTGGAGTCTTTCCATTGTGTCTAATATGCTCAGATGTTTAATTGGCTTTACTCACCTCCTACAATAAGTTAGGTGGTTTCATATGTAGTACTCGTAAGTGGGTAACCTGTCCCTTATACGTCATGGTCATTCAATGTTCACTCGTACATCGATACTTTCTTTTTCTTAAAGGCATACTTTCCTTGCATTGTTGTTGATGATACATATCATTCTAATCTTGTGCAGATACAATGGTGCGCCAAACTGCTATGATCCTCAAATGCATACTTCTGATGTACTACAAAAACAGCAGAGGTCGTAGCTATCGTAGGCAGGTATGCCACTCTACATTTGCTAACCTATTCTTGCCACATGATATGTCTTGGGGATTCTTCTTGATAGCTCCTGGTTCATTGCTGTTATTTCTTCATAATTGTATTTTCAGGAAGCTATAACCATTTTTTTTTCCTTTTTAGGCTCAAATGTTGACAATTGTGGAATATTTTCTACTTTTATACCGAGCATTATTGCCTACTCCTGTGTGGTACCGCTTTTTTCTGAACAAGGAGTATGGAAGTCTATTTTCTTCTCTAACTACTGGCTTGTATCTTACTTTCAAGTTGACATCTGTTGTAGAAAAGGTGCTATACCTTTGCCCATTTCATTTTCAGAAGTTGTATTGTGTGGATGCTTTCGAATACTTGACATTTGTCCCATCGTCAGGTTCAATCGTTTTTGACAGCAGTGAGAGCATTGTCCCTTAAAGACTTCCATTATGGTTCATACGCAACAAACGAGCAGGTACTGAATACGCTTTTCACGCTGTTCTGTTGTACCTTATCACAAAATGCTTGTTGTAATGAAATGTTATAAAGTGTCCATTCCACAGGGGATTATTGGCACATGTTTACTTTTTTGTGTGTGTATATATGTTTAGGTTATTGCCGCTGGAGATATCTGTGCAATATGCCAAGAGAAGATGCATGCTCCCATTCTTTTACGCTGCAAGCATATCTTCTGTGAAGACTGTGTATCTGAATGGTAATTCACATGCATTCCCCTACTCTCACAGGCTAGCTGCCTTATGATCTAGTATCCGTGTATCATTATTGTTTCATGCCTTCTTCTTTTTTAAAAAAATCATAGCACAGAAGCAAGACTACCTTGTATTCCTTCTGAACTACATGCAATTTCTAACAATGGGATTGCTTTGATAAGGTTTATGTCATGAATTGAACTAAATCAAATGAACTTGGATGCGGTGTCCCCAATTTATCCTAACACTTACCGTATGGTGACAGGTTTGAGAGGGAGCGGACATGCCCGCTGTGCAGGGCATTGGTGAAGCCGGCAGACCTCCGGTCATTCGGTGACGGTTCAACGAGCCTCTTCTTCCAGCTTTTTTAGACAACCAACTTAAAAGAGCTGCAAGTCGTGGTGCTCTACTCTGTGCAGACGTTAGTGGTGTATCGTGTATGCGTGTGTTGCTGCTCGCGGCAGGGAGCAGGGCGGCCCGATCCGGTGCTGGAAGAGTCCGTTCTATGCATGGTTTCTCTTAAGGTGATGGGTACATGAGTGTCGGAGTGTGAATATTGTTTTGAGATCACCTGTACAGGCTCTCGCGGGATGCTAGAGCACCTGAGAATGTTACTTGACCTTTATACCTCATAAATAGAAATGTGAGTACATACGTCGAGAGCCTGCTTGTATTGTCTTCTCGAGGAAGAAGTGAAGAACCGGCGATAGCGGAGGAATAGTGACGATCGATGGTTGTGAATTGTAATTCGTATAAACGGCACGTGACTGTGTGATAATTTGTAGCCTGACATCGCAAGATACATGACGGTATGTTGTGTATTACATGGAATCGTGTGGCATGTATGGAACTTCCTTTTGCAATGCTTCCGGTGCGTGACGTACGACAAGTTGCTTCAACAGAGTGACAGGAACTTCACAGAACAAGAAAAGAAATTGTAAACGGGTATGACCCAATGTGGGGAAATCCATGCAACTGGGCTGGAATTCATCCCCGTCCCGTGCCGGCGGGGCCACCTGGCCCGGCTGCACCCAGCGAGAGATCGGACCCTTGATGGTGACAACATCTGAACAGAACCGGTCTCGGTAACGACGATTTCGCGGCGGGATTACCACGGAGGACGGTTAATCGCGGGCGCACGCATCCGGCTTCCGGCCCTCCGGCGGAAGACGAACACTTGTACCACCACTGCCTTTGCTTCCCGTCTCCTCCTTCCTCGTCGTCCGCGCAGCCTAAGGTAACACACGCCCTCTTCCTCCCTCGCCGTGTCCTAGCCCGACGATCCTCTGGAACCTTCCTGCGGCGATCGATCGCGGATTCCGCTTCCGTAGGTTCCTCCTCCGCCGCGCGGCCTCCTCCCAGATCCGCCGTCGCTCCGTTATCCCTCCGCTCCCACGCTCCCACGTAGGCGCGCGCGTCCTCGTCCGCCCTCCGCTCGCTGGGCTGTCGTCGAGCGGAGGGAAATCGGGGTTCGAATCGGTTCCTTCTCTCGTCGGCGAGGAAACCTGGGCGCGCAAATTCTTCGTCTCCCATAATCGTGGATTTTATTTCTTTAGCTTTTTTTTTTCCCACTGTAACTTTTGAGGGGATCAACTGCTCTCTCGTTAATGCCCGCCCGTTCACGAGCTAGGCAGGTCATTCCGTCGAGCTGGCCTTGCTGGCTTTTCTGCCAGTGTAAATTTTGAGTACTGGAGCACCTTCTAGGTTCAACAGTCTGATGATTATCGTCATTGTATCCACAGTTTGATGCTTGATTGGATGATGAGCTGACTAAAGTAGATGCAATTTTTACCCTTTAATTTTGCCCGCAACTGATGTTTTCTATTTGTATTTGTTCAGTGTCAACAGCATTTGGTGTACCTGAGCTAATTGCATCCAGGATCGGTTGATTTGGCCAAACCGTACTTCTCATGAGCTCTCAGGTCTCCACATCCCGGGGTTTACATCCTCCAGGCAAGCTTGGGTCATTCGAGCCGCCTCACACCTGGCCAATGTCGGCACCTACAAACCAGCCTGAAGCAGGTCGTGATGACGACCAGGATGTCAGGCTTTTGTCGGTAGCTTGGAACCAGGACTGTGGTTGCTTCGCTGCTGGCACCAGCAATGGGTTCAGGATCTTCAACTGCGACCCTTTTAAGGAAACCTTCAGGAGGGATCTGAAGAGTGGCGGGTTTGGGATTGTTGAGATGCTGTTCCGTTGCAACATCCTCGCCCTCGTTGGCGGTGGCTCCAATGTGACTTACCCGCCGAACAAGGTGATGATCTGGGATGATCACCAGAGCCGTTGCATCGGGGAGTTTGCCTTTCGATCTGATGTTCGGGCTGTAAAATTGGGGAAGGACTACATTGTGATTGTTCTTGAGAGGAAGATATATGTTTACAACTTCACAGATTTGAAGCTGCTTTATCAGATTGACACCCTTTCAAACCCCAAAGGGTTGTGCTGCCTCTCTCATCATTCTAATACTTCGGTATTGGCCTGCCCTGGGGTGCACCAGGGGCATGTTCGTGTAGAGCATTTTGGGCTGAAGGTGACAAGGATGATTACAGCTCATGACTCGCACATTTCTTGCATGGCCTTAACTATGGATGGTCTCCTGCTGGCAACAGCAAGCATGAAGGGCACTTTAATCAGAATATTCAACACAATGGATGGCACTCGCTTGCAAGAGGTGAGCAATATTTTCTGTTTCGATCTATGTTGATATCTTGGCTGAACCTTTTTAAATGAATAAAAGGACAGGTTGCTGTTAAGTTGTTGTATTATTGATGGATCGATGGATAGTATGAGCCTGAATTGATCTATTTGTGTAAATCTCAATGACATGTAGGTACGTAGAGGGCTTGACAAAGCAGAAATATATAGCATTGCGCTATCGCCCAATGTGCAGTGGTTGGCCGTGTCCAGCGACAAAGGAACTGTTCATATTTTCTCTCTGAGAGTCAGAGTTGCTGGGGAAGACTCAAGCAGCAATGAGCAGCACACCCTTGAAGGACCACGGATGGATCACCAGAACTCTTCCACTTCTATTGATCCTCTTGTTCAAACAAACACTGGATCCAATGCAAGTTCATCATTGTCATTCATGAGAGGTATTTCTGGTTTGCATTTGTTCTTGCTTTGTTTGTTCTGAATAATATTATTGGAAGTTGTCCTGCTAAAGAATTAGAAGCAAAACCGCTACTCTAGGGTTGCCAATCTGTAAATTCAGTTGAATTTAAGTAAATCGTCTTTTCCTTCAATACAAACTTGACTTGTGTGTGTGTTTGGGTGGGGGTGGGACGGGTGGGAAGGGGGTATTGCACTTAGAAGACCTCATGCTGGTTGAGAAATCCTCTAAACCCCGGCCCCAACCTTATGCAGCTGCAACATAGCCCGTGTGACGGTGTGAGCGACCAACAACCTGATCCAGGCCTTACACCTATTTTGTATTTTCTTGTGTGGGACAGGCGAGAATACTTTTTTTACCCTCAGCCTGAAATTCACTCCCACAGGGAGTTGAACCTAGGACCTAAGAGGTGCCACTAAGGCACCTTAATCACTAGGCTAAAGGCCCTTTCGTGTCTTTACCTTAAAATGACATATATTTTTATGGTATTATTTGTACGGATGTCAATTTGGAGGCATGTGGTTGTGCCCGCGATCTTGGAAACTTTGTGTCGTTACAGAACTTGCATCAATGCACTCAGGGCAGCCTCTTGCCCTCTATCATAGTTAGTGAAACATTAAAATGTGCCTGCTAGCATCTAGCCTGACATAATCCACTAATCCAATATCTGGTATAGCATATTTTCTGATATGGTCCAGTCATCCAATACCCGGTAAAGGGGATTTGTTCAAATGTTATTGTTAGCAAACAAAATACTCACTGGTTTTAAAGTTCTTAGCATCTAATGCAACACTATTGATGCTTATAGATAATGATTCGATGCCATATTCAGTCTTTTGTTTCCCTGGAAAGAGAAGGTTTCAACTTTTTTGGACCCTTTTCTGGGGCTATGTAGCGATGTTCAGACTGAGGCGTAAAATATTAAAAGTGTACATTGTGCTTTGTTCATCTAAAGCACAATAGCACATGCGCATTCTCAAACCAGAATTCTCGCTATAAACTTATGATTTCACACATATGATTATTGATTACTCCTATTGTCTCATTTCATATTGTTCAGAAAGTATTGCACTAACTTCTCAGGAAACCTATTAATTAGCTTATCTTTATTGCATATCTTCAGGTATTCTGCCAAAGTATTTCAGTTCGGAGTGGTCATTTGCTCAGTTCCATTTACCAGAAGTTACACGCTACATAGTAGCCTTCGACGCTCAGAACACTGTAATGATGGTTGGCCTGGATGGCAGGTATTAGCCTGTACAAGTGTACAGATTAAATTTTATATTCAAAATTGTTGCTTGCCGTTTTGTGCTGCTCTTTGCTGCCAAATCTTGCGTTCCATCTGAGCTCAGTCTATAAACCTATGAATCTTATCTGCTTAGGCCCCATTCACATTGCATGTCCTGTTTGTGAAGTTTGCATGTTAGGCTGAGCCACTGAGGTAGAATAGGTACAACTTTTTATTCAATGAGCTTTTGCTGTCAATACTCATGTGCAGTTCTCACTTCTGGATGCTGTAGCAACTGGCTCATATTTAGCAATGAAAATAGGGCAGCCAATTGAAACAACAGTTTACTTTTACACAAGAACAGTTTCAGTAGGCAATATGTTGGTTTGACCATCTGGCAGATGTAGAAAAATTCCAGCTGGTAATCTGGCTCTATAATCTATTTGCTAGATTTAGTTCTTTTCTTATCATCCAGCACCACTTCCATCTATAGAAAGTACTGCTGATGTCACTAACATTGTAAAGTTCTTATCCAGCTTCTACAGGTGCATCTTTGACCAAGTCAGTGGAGGGCAGATGACACAGAAGGAATATTTCCGCTTTCTGAAGGCCGACAACAGCCCATCTTTTCGGACTCCGGGCACTTGAAACTGCATGATGATCATATCATCCTGTAAATATTGAAGGTTGCGGTCAGTTCGTCTGTATATATTATCTTCACGTCGGCCAAGTTATAGGCAGCCGAAATAAGAAGAGTGGGCCGTCGATCGCAACCTAGTTCTCTTAGGGGGCAGTTGTCCTCGTATTCAATATGCAATTGTAATTTTTCTCATTCTTTTTTTTTTCTTTGAACGAGATATAAACCTTAGGTTCTAGAGTGGATACAAAATGTAAAGCTTGTGGTACGCAAAGCCGTAGCAAATCACATGGAGTACTTGCATGTTCATCTGACTGCAATCACTTTGGATTATGAATATGGTGATGCTTGTTTGCGGTGTTTTACTAGGATTGTAATTAATGCCCGCTGCTCAAGAGCTGACTTTAAATGTGAACGGAGGGATTAAGAGATGTTTTCAGACAACTGGGAAAGCATGCACATGAGTAGTGGCACCTAACCTTAGAGCTTAGCGTGTCATTTTTTGGCATCAATGTTACTTTTGTACAGCTGATCAAGTGATCAAGCGTTGTCTCTGCCTGCTGTGAATTGTTAAGGTACACAAGTACATGCAGTTTCACAAGTCCATGCTTTACCAGATTTTCTCACAGATTAAAGCAGAAAAAGAAGGGTGAAAACATAGGTTCAGAAGGAAGGTGTACCGTGAGGGCATCCAGTCCGCTTTTTTTTTTTCCTCTCGCCATACGTTATAGTTGTTGTAGTCATTTCTTTAAAAGCTCTTACGATAAATGGATTTATTTCAGAACTCTGTAATCCAAATGTCAGAATTGAGATGGAGCACGGCACACTTTCCTATTTATTTTAGAAATAAAAAAAAAATAACACGAGGGCCCAACCGGGTTCGAACGGGTGACCTATTGATCTGCAGTCAATTGCTCCACCACTGAGCTATGGGCCCAATTTCAATTTTGATCCTCATGTATTTTTAATAGCAAATATGTAACTAAAACGTTCACCAGCCTTCAGGGAGCAGGGACATTGAAGATGCATCGTGTGTGTCAAACTCAAAAACTGCCCTCAGTAATACTATAGCGACAACACGTTTCTCCGTGCAGGGGCCTTATAATCATCTGGCAAGCCGAATATAGTTTCATCAAATACATAAAAGAGGCGCAAAAACTGTAGCCAAGAACATGTTCAGGAACTCGACTTGGAAGCTATGGCTGCAGGAGGAAGTCGAGGAGAACACTGTTGAAGAGCTTGGGGTCCTCCTGCTGCGGCAGGTGCCCCGTGCTCGGGATCACCTTCACCGTCGCCTTCTCCCCGAGCTTCCTGCAACGGGTACGAGAAAAGGCTAAGCTGTGCTGAACATTCAGAAGGCTACTGACTGGCTTGCTACTGAAGCAAGAATTTAACTGAATAATGCGAGTGGTAGTAAGAACAGGCAAGCGTGCTTACTCTTTCAGTTTGTGCGCTTTCTCCACCGGGAAGATCTGGTCGAACTCGCCCCAGACGATCAACACGTCCTGCGATTCAGATCGAACAATCATATATCAAATATACTGACCATATTTGAGCCGGAGTTCTTAGTGGAAAATTGATGGGTGCACAGCTTGATCAGTTGTTCAGGTTCAGACCTGAGGGAGAGGACTGAGCTGGAAGCCATCCCTTGTGGCGATCCCTTGGATGACTGCTATCTTCTCCTCTCTTCGGTGCGCGAAGTACTTCTGAACGTAGCACGAGTGCAAACTTGTTTCAGTTTATTGTGCCATTTTGGTGTCATATATGTAAAAAAGCCTTATTTGAGTATGGAACACTATATTTTCTTCACTCTGAAATTGATCGAATGCTTTGTTTACGGATGACGTGACCCGAGCGTCATGATGACGGCGACCGAAGATCAAATGTATTGTGCTTTACGCAACTAGCATGATGCGATTTGCCACCAAATCTTTGGTAGGGAATCATTTTGGAGTGCAGACAGTAGCTTTACGCGAGGCAGAATGCAATCGATCTGAACCACCACCTCCTTCCTCACCAAATTAATTGTAGCTATGAATCTATGATCATGGTGGCACTACCACTTTCGATGCCCTGGATGGATGGCTCAATGCAATGCGAACGACCAGTACGTAGTACAACGTACTAACGTACTTACCTTGAGCATGTCGCGGACGAGGCACTCGGGGATGTACTTGGGCGGCCGGTGCACGCAGAGCGCCATGAGCCGGCGCAGCGCCTTGGTGTCGGCGGGCGCCATCAGGTCCGTCACGTCCGCGACACCGCCCTTGGCGGCAAGCGCGCGGTCGTCGTCGGCGCCCTTGTCCGCGTCGGACGAGCACAGCGCCACCTTCCCCGGGCCAGCTGACGACCCGGCGCCGGCGCGCGCGGCCAGCTCCCGCGCGAGGTGGTA